>SZWC01004506.1:127823-160555 GCA_023375785.1 Penium margaritaceum | reverse complement strand
CTCCCCTCCCAAAAGGCGTTGGCCCTCTTTAGACCTTTCACAATCCGTTTCACCCAGTGGTGGACATGTAAAAAGCGAGGACTTGCCAGCTCAGATGGAGTATCAAGCATGGGGCAAGGGATGCACACTAGAGCCATGGATGCGGCAAGCTCAAGGACTTGGAAGCTTTGAGAAGATAACTGGGAGTAAACAACAACAGGGAGTAACGTGGGAGTGAGGTGCTAGCAACCAGTCGATCGGGCAACCCATGCGAGGCGCTCGACGTGGGGCCCGACCGCCACCCCGGGGTCGAACCGAACTGGTCGGCAGTGTGCCACCGGTGGTTTTTGTTTACTTCCGCATAACCGCAGGATCAACAACCCCGTGCATCACCAACAACCCTACCTAAGCACGCATATCGAAAACAAAAACTGCCACATCTACCACGAGAGTACTTGGATGCATGTCTCTGAGAAGATGCATGGAAGCTTCCTCGCTTCCTAGCAACCGCTTGTTGGTTTTTGCGCATCTCTCATTGTGCTCTCTTTGTGTCCTCCCGACTTGTGTGCATCCGCGTGCAGATGACTGACGGCGAGACTCGACGCTGCTGGAGTGCCCTCCGGTGGAGCCGACGTACGCTGAGGCCTACTCGCAGTTCGCTGGAGCCTCCTCCCTCCGGCGACGTGCTCAGTTCCATCGGCAGGCCTCCTCGGTGGTCGGGCTGCCGGCGGCCACTGTCATCGCATATGCTGTCTACATGCTCCCAGTGCTGGTTCTGACTGTGCCATTGCGTCTGCAGCATCATGCTCTGCCTAGGGCATCATTCCGTGTCTCTTGCTGCGTGGAACTGTTTGACATCGTGGACCGTCGTGGGCACTACCTGGGTTCGGGCAGCCATAACTCTTTGCTGCTATATTTCTAGCTGATTCCGACCGCACCTCTGCGTTCGGAGCGTCGGTATGATGGTATGTGTTGGTTTATGGCATGTTCTGGCCTCGCTGCACTCTCCACCCCCACTGTCGCATGTGATTGAGCATGAAGACCATCTTCAGCTGACAACTCCATTGTGGTGAAGAACCAGCAGTCGCAAAGACCAAGTGGTGCAGAGACATTGCTGTTGGTTGTGCCGTGCTCTGTGCAAGCCGGGTTCGCCCCCCGGCTTATTCTTGTGTGCCTTACACTTGCGTGGCATGAACTATGCTCAAAAGTCACAATGGGGTGTGTGCGGTGTTCGAGCCCAAGGGAGGGGATAAACCGAGGCGAGATCGAGCCCGCCGCTCGCTCGCTCTCGGCTCCCCTCCTGTCACCTAAGACCTCGTGTGGTCGTGACTCGTTTACTGACTCTCTTGTCACTGCGATTTCACGCTCAATGGCTTGTTCTAAGTCCGTCCACGGCTACTCCCACTCCCCCTCCACACGAACTTAGACTGCTCTTTGTTGTCTACTGGTATCAGAGCGTGTGGGAGGAGCAACTCTGGCGTAGCAAGGAGCGTTGCATGTAGTCGTCGCTTCGAAGTCCTTGGGACCGCCGTAGGAATCTCCACAGCCCACTTCCGCTTCCGCCTTCGCCACAGCCCTCTTGCGACTCTCCCTCTCTCTCCAGCCCTGTCCATCAGAGGGAGACAACTTCATGTCTGCGCCCGATCACGGTTGGATAGTGTTAAGTGCGCATTGCCACTCGGCGGCCTGTCTCACGCCCGCTGATCGTCACATTGCTTGCATGCACCTGCCCGACCGTCCGCAACAGTAGGACTCCTTCACACTGCAGCCGTCGTCGCCTGCTCCATCCCTGCAGCGACTGTGACACCCGACGGCCTTGTGGCACTCCGCTGAGGACTTAAGCCACGCCGCCACTAGCCGCCACGCTGGTGGCTGCGGTCACGCTGGCGCACCAGGGGGACTTCGCCTCTGTCCCAGCCGACACCGCCCTCGAGGAGCGGCGGGCAACACACCTGGAACGCCGCCGACATCGCACCGGCCTCGGCTCCCCTCCGTCAGACTCCTCAGCGTCACCTCGTCAGATTCCGGTAAGCTCTCCTCCCCCTCCCGCTCATCACGAACCTGGGGGGGTTGACAACCTTGCTGCTGTGGAAACTGCCGTGGCTAACTTTCACGCCGCGCTCCGCTGCGACGCCGTTTACTTGGCCAACGCCCTCATCTGCGCGTCGGCCACTGTCATAGACGCCGCAGCAGCAGCAGCAGCAACGTTCGCCGCTGCAGCTCGGGCGGCATGTGCTCCTGCAGCCACGTCGGCCGGGCGTGCGACTGAAGCCTACACCGAGGCCGCCGTTGTAAGTGGGCCTGTTGCCGCAGCTGCGGCTGACATTGGCACCCAAGTCTCCGCTGCTTCATCTGCCTTTGCCTCTTCTCTCTCCTCTGCTGCATCTGCCTCAGCAACCGCCGCCGCAGCTGTTCGCGCCTCAACGTCAGCAGCAGCCACATCAGCCGCATCTTCATCCTCAGCGTCCATCTGCCTCGTAACAGCAGCTGTTTCTGTCTGTGCTGTCCTTGCCACTCTAGGGGCAGCAGCTGTGACCGGTACCCTGCTTTTTTTGGTCTCAGCTATTGCAGGAGTGTCCAGTCTTGCAGCCGCTGTGGCTGCCACTGTCCCTCCTCTCCTTGCCTTTCTTCGCCCTCCTCTCTCCTCTTGAGGGTTTCCCGTGCATTCTCTGCCTTTCCTCTCTTTCTTCTCTCTCTATTCTGTGCTGTCCTGGGACTGGGGTTGCCCTGCAGCACTATCTCCGTGTGCTTAAAGCACCGGTCATTTTTTCCACGCCCACTGGGGCGGGGGAAACTCTGCCGATTTTTTTTGGCGGAGTCCCTTCTTCGTCACCATGCCTGGTGACGAAGATTCGGTCATAGCTGACCTGCAGCGTCAGCTTAACCGAGCTCTTGAGGCCTAGCGCGAAGCTGAGGACCGTCTCAAACTCGCTGAGGACAATCGTGCAGCATTTTCTGACGAGGTCGCTACACTCGTACTGAAGCGTCTACCTGCCGCGTCCGCTGTGTCGCCTGCCGGCTCCACTGCTGGCACTGCCACTGGTGTACCCTCTGCCTCCTCTTCTACTTCTCAGTCCTTTGCTGCCGTCACCTCTGCTTCTACTGCGCCCCGCCAGCATGACTTCTTCTCTCAACCCCCAGTCCTCTCCCCAGGCCTCGCCTTCTCATCGTGGGATGTGCGCTTCAGCCCCTCGGCTCAGGGGGAACGCCTCTGGGAGTATTACTCTCTCCTTGACCCCTCCTCTTCTTTTACTCCTCTCCCTGCCGAAGCTGCTCGCGCTGTTCGCGCCCTCATACCCGCTGCACCTGAGAACCTGTTTGACGATGTCGGTACCTTCAATGCCGATCCTGCCGCTGGGCGCCCCGCAGATCCTGTTGGTGCATATGCTATGCTGCGTCGCTGCACCACCTTCACTGGTCAGGCCGCACAGAGCGCCCTCACATTCCAATTCAATACCCTTCTCATGCGGGCCGATGAGTCTGCGGACACCTACTGGGCACGGGGGCTCATGCTCCTCCGTGAACTTGGACTCTCTGCTACCCCTGGTCAACTATGTGCCGTTCTCACCATGGTCAACGGGCTCATTCCTGAGCTCTCCGACCTTCTACGTGACGTCACCCCTGCTGAGCTGCACCGCCTTGCTTCTGTGCCTATTCCACCCCGGTCCCCTCCTGGCGTAGGAGCCCTTTGGAACTTCACCGCTGAGCGGCTTGCTGCTTAGTGGACCAACCTGCAGAACAAGCGTCTGCATTACTCCGCTTTCACGGGGGTTGCCGCCATCACTACCACATCTGCACCTTCCACGGCCTCGATGTCATCTCCTCCTTCTACCTCATCTCCGAACACCAGTGCCTCCGCTCTTGCCTCCCAGGGTCGCGGTCGCTGTAAGGGAAAGGGCAAAGGCAAGGGCAAGGACAAGCCCTCTACCTCCTCTGCACGCACCCCTGGCGTTGTCGTCTGCTGGAACTGCGGATCCGACCAGCATTCTGCCCGGGCCTGTCCTGCTCCACCAGATGACCTTCGCCTTGCTCGGGCCATGCGTGCTCATTGGGCTCGCACCTCCAGTACACCTCCATCGTTCGGCTCCGGCTCCAACACCTCCTCATCTGCACCATCCGCCCCTCCCGGTCGCACCTACTCCACTGTCGCCATTCCTTCAGCTCCATCACCGGTTCCATTCCCGTGGGGCTGGCCGCCACCCTTCGGCGCTCCGGTCTACGTTAGACCCCCTTCCACTGGCTACACCGCTCCATTGTGGTTCCTGTCATCGTCGGGGGGGTCGACCCGGTCCCCTGCCCCTTCTGTCATTGGTGAGAGCAAGCGTTATCTGGAGCAGTCCCTTCTTCAGCTCCTTCGCCTCCGCGATCAGGGAGGTGAGAGTGGTGGATCTTTGACCAGAGGTCATGATTGCCAGAATGATGCCGTCCTTTGTGGTGACTCCCCGGGTCATGTTCTTGGGTCTCCGTGCGCGTCCGTACCCTGGGTTGAGCATTGGCAGTATGTCGTTCTGCCCCGCTGTCTTGCTGCCTGCAACCCGTCCTCCCTTGTGTCATTCCGTGTTGGGACCGTGGCGACTTGTGGTGTCCTTCCCCCAGTGCGTACGTCGGGTGGTTTCTAGATCCTAGATTCCAGAGCCACCCATCACATGACGTCAGTTCGCTCGTCGTATGTCTCATTGGGTCCGGCCGGTTCGGTCCGTTTCGTGCGTACTGGGTCCGGTCAGCTTCTTCCTGTTCAGGGCATTGTTGTTGTTTGTTTTTTTGGCCCCAATGGTGCACTGTTCCTGCTTGACGTGCTCTATGTCCCCTCCTTGGAACTCAGCCTGCTGTCGGTTCTGTCCCTCGACGATCAGGGGATGGACTTCCCTGCTAGTCGTAGCATTGGCACTATTCGTCTGCGTTCCACTGGTCGCATTGTCTTGCGTGGTGTGAAGAGCAACAAACTGTATCGTGTGCCGCTCCTGCTCTCGTTTGCACATGTCGTTGGTTATGCACTTGCTCATGTCGAATCCTCCCTCTTGCCCGACCATGTGCGCCTGCTGCATCGTCGCCTTGCTCACGTGCATATTGACGCTATCACCAGCATGCTGCGCTTGCAACCTGCCCTAGGGCTCTCATCCTCATCTTTTCCGTCCCCTTGCCCTACCTCGTGCTTGGACTGTGCCCAAGGTAAGATGCACCGAGCAACTTTTTCTGCTTCCGACTCCCGTTCTTCCCACCCTCTTGATCGTGTGCATGCTGATATCATGGGCCCCCTGCCCCATGACCTCCTTGGTGACGTTGGTCGCTATGTGCTTTGCCTCACTGATGACTTTTCGCGTCACCGTTGGGTCTTCGCTCTTTGTCACAAGAGTGACGTCCACTTTGTCCTTGTCACCTGGCTCGCTCAAGCTGAGCGTGCGTGCCAACGATCCCTGCGTGTATTTCGTAGTGATCACGACGGTGAGTTTCTTGGCCCCACCGCCCGTTTCCTTGAGTCCAAGGGGGTGTGTCTGGAGACGTCGGCTCCATACACACCTTAGCAAAATGGTGTCTCCGAGCGCTAGAACCGCACCCTGGCCGATGGGATTCGCAACCTCCTCGCTGAGTCTGGTCTCCCGCCTCTCTTTGCTTTTGAGGCTATGTGTTATATGACTTGGGTCTGGAACCGGGTTCCTCATGGCCCGCTTCCTCGCACCGTCACGCCTTTTGAACGTTGGTCTGGTGCACGTGCCAACCTTCGCTTGGTTCACGTTTGGGGTAGCATTGGCGCCGTCTGGTTGCCTGACGACCTTCGCGACGGCAAGCTTGCCCCGCGTGCTCGTCTGTGTCCCTTCTTGGGTGTTTCGTCACAGTTGAAGGCGTGGCGGTTCTGGTACCTTGTGCGTCGTCGTGTCGTTGAGTCTCGCGACGCGTTGTTTTTTGAGTGTGTCTTTCTTCGTGACCTCGACCGTCTGCCTCCTTCAGACTCCCTTCTCCCGCTCTCTCGGCTGGGGGGGGGGGGTAGTTGGGCCTGGTCCCTCTGCCGGCCCTACGGTTGCATCGCAGCAACCCGTAGCCTCGTTCCCTGGTCCGTCGTCTGGCTCGCCCAGCACATCACCTCCTAGTCTGTCGTCAGATTCGTCAAACACGTCATCCCCTTGTCCGTCGTCTGGTTCTTCTAGCACATCATCCCCTGGTCCATCGTCTGGCATGCCCAGCACGTCATCCCCTGGTCCGTGATCTGGCCCGTCCACGACCTCAACCTCCCCTGGGTTGTCTGTCTCCCCAGGGTTTGTCTCCCCTGTCCGTTCCTCCTCCACCCCGGACCCTGCTGCATCGCCTGCCCCTGTCAGTAGCGGACAGCTCGCTGGCCTTGCCCCAGTTTCACCGTTTGTCCGCGGCGGGCGCCTTCATGCTCTGCCTCACCGTTCTGCCCTCTCCACGTCCTCTACTCGCTTGGCGCAGGACCCTGTTGCCCCCACACGCCTTAATGCTCTTGGCTTGGCCACTGGTGTTGTCCACCCGAGCTCGGCCCTAGGCTATGCTCTTCTTGTTGCCGAGCATGCAAAGGCCCTAGCTACTGTGTCCTCCGGTGTTGTCGCTGAGTGTCACGCCACGTCCGGCGCTGCCTCTCTTATCCCTGAACCGACCACGGCTCGTCAGGCTCGCATGGCATCTGATGCCCATCACTGGGAAGCTTCCATGCAAGCAGAGTTGAAAGCCCTGGATGACCATGCCGTTTACAAGCTGGTGCACCTACCACCAGGGCGCAAAGCCATTGACGCTCGATGGGTCTCTCGACGCAAATACAAGCCCGATGGCACTCTTGACAAGTACAAGGCACGCCTGACCGCGAAGGGTTTCTCCCAAGTTTCAGGCATTGATTTTGACGAGACCTTTGCGCCAGTTGGACGGTACACCACAGCACGCGCGCTGCTGAGCCTTGTTGCTCAGCATGACTGGGAACTTGAACAGATGGACGTGAACAATGCTTTCCTGCAAGATCAGCTCAACGAAGACATTTATATGGTCCAGCCCCCTGGCTTCTCTGATGGCATGAACAGGGTCTGGCGACTGCGAAAGGCTCTTTACGGCCTTAAGCAATCGCCTTGATGCAGGAACCAGGAGATCACGTCGACCCTTGAAAAGGGGGGTACAAGCGCAGCACGGTAGACCCGTTGCTCTTTGTCACCTCGAGCCGTGCTCCCTTTATGGCTGTCCTTGTCTATGTTGACGACCTGCTGATCGCATCCCCCAGTCAGGAGGGGATCAGCACGGCCAAGTCACTGTTGCAGTCCACATACAAGATGAAGGACCTTGGGCCAGCCCGTGTCTTCCTTGGGATGGAGCTTGAGCGTGACCGATCTCGTCGCGTACTTCATGTCCACCAGGCTGCATATGTACGCGGTCTAGGAGAGCACTTTGCTCCCTTGCTTGAGACAATGCCCACTGCGTCCACGCCCATGACCCCAACAAGGCAGCGGCTCTTGAAGACACTGGACGTGTCCAAGATGGGAGAGGCGGTAGACGTGACAGACTACTTGCGCATCATTGGTTCGCTCATGTACCAAGCAACCACGACCAGGGCAGATGTCGCCTTCGCCATGAACTTCCTAGTCTATTTCTCCCAATGCCCTCGAGCACGACACATGGAGGCCGCCTTACGCGTTGTCCAGTATGCGCTGTCCACCACCCAAACAGGCCTCTGTTATCGAGCACAACCCTCAGTGGTGGTGGATGGCTACACTTACAGCGACTGGGCCCACGATACTGATGCTCGCAGTCGCATTGGCTACATTTTCCTCGTTGGGGGGACATCCGTGTCATGGAAAAGCGGTAAGCAAGGGTGTGTGGCACATAGCTCCAGTGAAGCAGAGTATGTTGCCTTGGGTGCAGGTACGTGTGAGAGTATCTGGTTGTGTCGCCTATTGCAGCAACTGCGCGTCCCCATCCGCTCCATCACCCTGTGCTGTGACAACCAGAGCACCAAAGCTATTGTTGAACACGATGGCATGCATCACACACGCACAAAGCATATCAACGTGGAGCATCATTTTGTATGTGAGCGCATTGCTACAGGTGATGTGCACATCGTCTGAGTCGACATCCGACAGCAGCGCGCTGATTTCCTTACGAAGGCCCTTAGCAGCAACGTGTTCAAGGGTGCAGTGCATGCTGTTGGGCTTATGTGTGCACGTGATGTTCCTGGATAAGATTTTGTCCTTGTGCCCTTGTGTACAGTTCAGTGTGTGTCACGTCTTCTGACCCTTGTCCCTGCGTGCGTGTCTGCGTGTGCGTCCGCTGCATGTCATGGGGGAGTGTTAGTTTATGGCATGTTGTTCCCTCTGGCCTCGCTGCACTCTCCACCCCCACTGTCGCTGGTGACTGAGCATGAAGACCATCTTCCGTTGACAACTCCATTGTGGTGAAGAACCAGCAGTTGCAAAGACCAAGTGGTACAGAGACATTGCTGTTGGTTGTGTAGTGTTCTGTGCCAGCCGGGTTCGCCCCCTGGCTTATTCTTGTGTGCCTTACACTTGCGTGGCATGAACTATGCTCAAAAGTCACAATGGGGTGTGTGCGGTGTTCGAGCCCAAGGGAGGGGATAAACCGAGGTAAGATCGAGCTCGCCTCTCGCTCGCTCTCGGCTCCCCTCCCGTCACCTAAGACCTCATGTGGTCGTGACTCGTTTACTGACTCTCTTGTCACTGCGATTTCACGCTCAATGGCTTGTTCTAAGTCCGTCCACGGCTACTCCCACTCCCCCTCCACACGAACTTAGACCGCTCTTTGTTGTCTACAGTATGGTCCAATTTTCAGGCAGAACGGACGACGCCGGGGTTTGGGGCTGTCAGGCGTCTGGCAGGGCTCACTGAGAAAACCTTGCCTGCCAGAAAATAGGTTTAGGACTAACTTCTGATTGGCTGGTTAGCTGAGTAACAAGTTCTACACTAGTGGGGGGGGGAGCTAGAACTTGGAGGGGTCTCCCATTGTTGCTTTTCTTCTTCTTCTAATCAGTCACTTTTAGTTTTCAGCTGCTTTTTGGCCCTAACACTGGGGCGCGCGTTTCTGAGTAACAAACCCAGAGCTTCCAGACTTAGTCTCTAGAGCTGTAGACTGAGGGGGTAGCAGACTTAAGCAACTAGCGTGGAAGCCCACACGCTGCATCAACAACGCTACTGCCCCAACCTGCTGCATAGTTTTTCTGTTTTGGAATCAGAGCCAGAGCGTAGTAGCAGTAGTAGAAGACTGGCATACAGGTGCCAGACAACGCCGGCCGACCACCATACGCGCCAATGCAGGGGAAATGGTGCCGGATTTTTTCCGGCAGCATTGACTCGCCTGGTGGCGGCGTCAGATTTTCCCATGGCCATTGGGCCAGGGGAAATGCTGCCGGATTTTTTCTTGCAGCACTAACCCCCACGTGTGACGCGAGGAGGTGAGCGCCAGGCCGCGTCCGACACCTGCAGGTGATGACGCACGTGGCGACGTCACCCATGTGTAGTGACTGGCACAAGCAAGCAGCAGTAGCAGCGGCAGGCAAGTGCAGCGAGCAGTTGCATCAGTAGCTAGCAGCGGCTGTGTGCAGCAGGAGTTGGCAGCAGCAGCAGCTCGCAGCAGCAACAGCAGTGGCAGCAGCCGGAAGCAGCAACAACTCGGAACAGTTCGCAGTAGTAGCAGCAGCCCGCAGCAGCAAGCAGCAGCGGCGGCCAGCAACAGCAGCTCGCAGCAACGGCCAGCAGCTGCATCTCGCAACAGCTCGCAACAGTAGTAGTAGCGGCAGCGAGCAACAGTAGCAGTAGTGAGAAGCAGCAGAAGCAGCAAGCTACAACAGTTGTAAAAGCAAGTAACAGCAACCAACAGCAGCAGTGGGCTGCAACAGCAGCAGCAACAGTGAGCAGCAGCAACAGCGAGCAGTAGCCGGCAGCAGCCAGCAGCAACTGCTGCTGCTCGAAGCCCCCAGCTCGCTGCGAGCAACTGGCTGAAAACAGTAAGCCCGCTGCTCGTTGCGAGTAGCAAGCTGTTGGCAGCGAGTAGCGAGCTCGCTGTTCGCAGCTCGCTGCCCACAGTGAGCAGCGAGGCTCGCTCGGCTAGACCATAAGAAGGAAAAAAAAGGCTAACAAAGAAAAATCCCCCACCCCAGCAGCAGCTGCCATAGCTGTTGTAGTAACCACAGCACCCACAACAGCACGTAGTAGTAGCAACATCAACTATAGCAGCAACAGCTACAATAGCAGCAGCAACAGTAGTAGCAGTAGTAGTAGCAGTAGCAGCAGTAGTAATAGCATCAGCAGTAGTAGCAAGAGTTGCTACTGCCAAAGCAGCCGCATCGGTAGTAGCAGCAGCAGCAGTTGCAACAATAGTAATAGCAGCAATAGCAGCAGTAGCAGCAGTAGCAGTAGCAACAACAACAGCAACGGCAAGCAGCGGCAGTGGCAGCAACAACAACAGTAGCGGCATCAATAATAGGAGCTGCTGCAGCTGTGTAGTAGCGACCCTCACCACAGCCACTGCTGATGTCAGCATCTAGCCTCTGACGTCACTACTGATGTCACTACTGACGTCATCAATAGAGAAACAGAAAAAAAAAGGGAAAATAGGACAGAAGGGTGGGGAAGACACTTTATCGCAGCAGCAGTAGGAGATTACGTCACAACAACTGCTGACGGCAGGCGTCCTAGGCTGACATCACTGCTGACATCAGTAGCACACAAAACACAAGAAAAAACAAAAAGAAAGAAGGGGGCACAAAAACCATTGCTCATAGTCCCAGTGGGGAGGGGTCCTCCTCTATTGGGGGGATCCCCGGGGGATAACCCCCCTTCTTTTTGTTGCAGCTGCAACAACTACAGCAGCAGCAGTAGCATCAGCAGCAGCAATAGCAGCAGCAGTAGCAGGACCAAGAACAGCAGCACCAGCCGCTGCAACAGCAGCAGCAGCAGCAACAACAACAGTAGCAATTGCAGCAACAGCAGCAACAACAGCAACAAAAGCAGCAGCAGGAGCCGCAGCAGTAGCAACAGTAGTAGCAGCAGCAGCAACAGTAGTAGTAGCAGCCCACACGCATCGTCGTCGGCACCCCTGACCTCCTGACTACCATTCAGCAACAGCTCGCCACCCTGACGCAGCAGCTTGCAGCACTACAGCCACTGGCCTCACAGACTGCCACCAGTGCCCCTCCACTGTTTATTCCTCTTGGGCACACCAGCCTCGTTGTGTCCGCTGCCACACATTACCTGGCACAGCAACAGACTCAGCACCAGTGGCAGACTGTGTCCACCGTCCTTGGCCCCACTCTGGGCGCAGGCCGCAGGCAAAAGGACTTTGAGACACCGCCCCCACCGCTTCCGGCCGGCGAGCAGTTCCAGAGCTGGGAGCTTAGCTTCCGCATCTGGGTGCAGGGTGAGGGTCTGTGGGCATACTACACCTTCCCATACGACTTCATCCAGGCCGACCAGTTATATGACGCCGGTCGCGCCGTACGCGCCCTCGTCCCCGTCGCCCCTCCGGCTTCCCGCCTGGCCCTAGAGCCCTTTCTCGGCAACTTTACCAGTGGCGACACCCCAGACCCTACAGCCGCGTGGCACATCCTTACTTGTCCTCATCGCCTGTCCAGTGACATTGAGACCAGAAGTCTGCTGCGGGAGTTTGAGAATTGCACGAGCTTCACATTGCAAGTTGAATCACATGAAACGATGAAACGTGGAGTGAGCTAGGACAAAAACCATTTCAGCCATGGTTTTAGGTTTCGACACTAAGTGTCAGGAGCGAATAGACAAGAGAGAGAGAGGGGGAAAGCACGAGTTTCATGCTTTGCTCCACTCGGCGGGCAGCGAGCCGGCCGAGTGAGCTCGCCCTCCAAAATCAAGGACAAAACCCGCCCCTAGACCGATTTCTCAGTCGACTGCCCCTCGAGGGCAAACCTATTCTGCATCATGCGAAGTGGTAGGTCTATTCTAGGTCTGTCTGCAAAGTCATCCTGTATCTCACTACTGAGTCAAGGTTTAATCTAGGTTTGGTAACACCAAGTAAGGAAGGAAGGAGCATGAGCATGCGACTGAGCTGGAGCCGAGGCACATGAGACACGAGCTGTAGCATATGGCAGATGCTGCGTCTGAAGCATGTGAAGCACACGCTCATCATGCGTCGTCTGTAGTCTCATGGCTGGCATGCCCTACGCACTCACATCCACACACAAGACAAAACATGTACACGGATTAACACGCACCCTTGGATGTGAGTGCCGTAGGCATGCAACCAAGTTGGTAAAGTTGAGAGGTGAGGTTTGAGGAGGGGAGGGCTTTGGTAAGGAAGTCTGTCAACTGAGCGTCACCCGCAATGGGACACACTTGAACAGCCCCTGCTTCAACTGCTTCTCAAATGAAGTGATGCTCGACATTGATATTCTTAGTGTGTGGATGCAGTACACCATCATTTTCTGCAATCCGTCGTGCGGATGAACTGTCGCTGTACAGTGGTGTAGCGTGCACAGTCAGGTACAATTCCTCAAGCAACCGTCCCAGCCATATGGCTTCGCAAGCAGCCTCACCCAGTGCCATGTATTCAGCCTCAGCCACACTGCGTGCCACACACGACTGTTTTGCACTCCTCCATGAGACGGCCATGCCCCACACACAAAAAACATACCCCCCCGACTGCGAGCAGCACGATCACTGGCATAATCGCTGTCACAATACCCGTCCAAGAGAGGTGCTGCAGAGGGAGATATGACCAGACCAACCTCGGCAGTGTCCAACACATAACGCAGGAATTTCAACAGGGCCTTGTGATGCGCACTGCGGGGCTGCTGGCTGAACTGAGCCAAGGTGTTGACAGCACATGCAATGTCAAGTCGTGTTGTGGACGCCAGGTAGGAGAGACTGCCTGTGATCTGTCGGTAGAGTGTTGGATCACTGTGAGCTCCGTAGTCTGTGGTGCATGCGTCAAGAAGATGTGCGTAGATGTCCGGACTCATGGGTGACTGTTGCCGTGGCAAATGTTGAACAAGGTGGTGAAAGCGTGCAGTCAGATGAGCAACAAAGCGTCCTTGATGCAGGGTCAGTGTGCGTGCGGATCTGTCCCGTGTGATGGTCATGCCCAAGACGCTGTGTGCCTCACCAAGATCAGTCATGCGGTAGTGCGCAGTGAGCAGTGACTTTGTCTGTGAGATGAGCGGAAGGGAAGGGGGAAGAATCAACAAATTATCTACATAGACAAGCACTGCAATAGGCTCTGTTCCCTGCCACCGCAGGAACAGAGAAGGATCAGAGATGCTTTGAGAAAAACCACCTAGTGCTAGAGTATTTCGGATCTCTTTGTTCCAACACCTGGGAGCTTGCTTCAATCCATACAGCGCTTTCAACAGATCAGTTCCATCCTCAAACCCTTCCGGTTGTTTGACATAGAGTTCCTCCTCAAGGGGACCATTCAAGAAGGCATTTTTAACATCCATTTGATGTATCTCCCAATCGTCGTGTGCCGGCACAGCCAGCAAGGTACAGCTGGTGCCATACTTGCCAACCGGGGCGTACGTGTCTGTAAAGTCTAGTCCAGGATTTTGATGAAACCCCTTCGCAACCAGATGAGCTTTGTATTTTTCAATCATGCCTGCCAGATTTCTCTTGAGTTTAAATACCCACTTCAGATCGATTGCTTTCCGTCCTGGCGGCAGTGGCACGAGCTGGTACACATCATGTTCAAGTAATGCATTCAACTCTGCCACCATGGCTTTCTCCCACTGTACTGCATCTGGTCGTCCCCTTGCTTCTGTCAGTGTGTGAGGTTCTACAGCAGTGGAGTCCACAGAGGCAGGCCCAACAGTGTGGTAGAATTGTTTGTAATCCACTCGTGCCACATTTTGTGCGGACCGACGAACAGGCTCAGTGACTAGTGGACGAGGGTGAACCTTGCTCTCTCTTGGAAGAGGTGGTGTGAATCCAAGTGGTGAGAGTGTTGTTTCTGATGCTATGCTTGCTAGGTCAGTTGGTGTGAACAGATCTGTGGGGACTGGGGATGCCACGGGTGCACCATGCGGCTGCTTTGCAACAGGTGAAATGTGACGCTCAGGGCGAGGCACAAAGACAGGGACACTCACATACTCCGGGTAGTGGTGTGGAGTGGGAATATGCGGAGCAGGTCGTAGGGTACGAAGCGCTTTGTATGTCATGTGTTCAAGAAAGGATGCATCTCGACTTTCAATGAAGTAGTGATTGGTGGGGTCCCAAAACCTCCATGCCTTTGAGGCATGGGATACTCCCACAAACACACACCATCTGCCACGTGGACTGAGTTTGTGATCTCTTTGGGATTGAGGAAACCACACACAAGCCATTGTTCCCCAAACTCGTGCCGGTCTCAAGTCGGCCTTTTCTTGAAACCAGCGCTCCCAGGGTGCCACTGATTTGGACAGTGGACCCTGAGGAATGCGGTTTCAAGCCCATGTGACGTATTTGACTGCCTCTTCCCAAAACCCAAAGGACAGACCAGACTCACCAAGAAGGGTACGCAAGACATCTCTCAGGGTCCTATGCCATCTCTCTGCAACTCCGTTTTGTTGGGGCATGTAGGGAGCGGTGGTCTGATGTTCTATTCCTCTTGCCTTGAGTTCAGAGGCAAGAGATCCAAGGAATTCTCCACCTCTGTCCGTACGGAACTTCAACAATTTTTGTTTTGTTTGGCGTTCTGCAAGTGCTATCCATTCAACAATGACACGCTGAGCATCGGCTTTGGTTTTCAGCAAGAAAGCCCAGCAGAAACAACTGTAATCGTCAGTCAGGGTCAAGACATACACTCAGCCATACTGTACAGATGGCATGGGCATGGACCCAGTGACATCGGCGTGGACCAGTGCGAGAGGAGAGGTGCTCTCCCTCTCCGAGGTAGGAAAGGTCTGCCTGTATGATTTCCCTTCATGACACTCAAGACATTCACCTGGTTTCAGACCATGCTGGCAGTCAGTGGGTGGGTGTGCTTCATGAGATCTGCAACCAGTGCTGCGTTGATGCGTGCGAGACTTCTGTGAATGAGGTCAGTGTGTTTTGCATCAACTGTGGTTGTGATATGCGCTTGTGCTCAGGCTAAGGTAACAGGAGGAAAGAGAGTGATTCTGTACAGCATGTTGTCATGCAATGGTCCATCAGCCAACAAGGACCTTGAGGCATCAAAGAGCATGCATCGTTGCTTTTGAGTTATCGTGGACACATTCGGCTGCCGGTCTAGCTTTCCTCCCGACAACAGGTTCACCTTCAACTTGGGGACATACAACACACCAGTCAGCCACAGCACCTCCCCTGGCGCCTGAAGAACCATAGTTCCCATACCTTCCACAGCAAGCACTTCCCCCGACCCAGTCTTCACCCCATCAACATCATGTGTGGCATACAATGAGGTGAACAGCTGGCGATGAGGTGACATGTGATAAGATGATGCTGTATCATACAACCACTCGTGCATGGGCAGTGCATGAGATGTAGTGATGTGCGTGTGGCCGAGCCTTTGACCTGCTGCCTGCGGCGCTGTTGTTGGCTTAGGTGGCTACAGCTCTGTGCTGGGGAACCGACCAGTATGCTGGGGCGGTGGTGATGGCTCCTGTATCATCGCCATGTCGGCGTATACGCGCTGTGCCCACTCGGGTGTAGGAACTGGGACTGTAGACTGTGGAGGCATGTAGTACCCGGATGGTACAACCGGCTGCACTTTCTACTACACCATCAGCTGCATCATCGGCTGCATCATCGGCTGCATCATCGGCTGCATCATTGGCTGCATCATCGGCTGCACCATTGGCTGCAGCATCGTTTGCATCATCGGCTGCACCATCAGCTGCATCATCGGCTGAATCATTGGCTACATCATCGGCTGCATCTGAGGTGGTCCAAAGGTAGCTGAAACGGTCGGTGTGGGCACACGCGAACCGGGGTGGCTGGGTGCTCCCCATGTGGGAGGGGGAAGTGGTCCCACGGTCGGTGGACGCAACTGGTGCTAGTAGGGCTGCTGCTGGTATTGCTGCTACTGTGGGTTCATGATGCGCTGCAGCACGGGACAGGCGCACCAGTAGTGACCGGGCTGACGACAGTAGTTGCAAGTACGGGTGCCAGTGTCTCGCCCACGTCCACGTCCTCTGCTACCCTGGCCGCCACCGCCGCGTCCGCCTCCGCCACTGTACCGTCCCTGCCCGACCATGGCATGAGGAGCCCCAGAAGAATGATGTGCAAAGGCAGTGGCGGTGCCAGCCTCTCGATCCTTGCCCCGAAGGATGTCCTCATAGTTTCTCAGTTCCTCAAACACCGTTGACAGGTCGGTGCTCTCAATGTCTGCAACGCGAAGGCACCACAGCGGGTCACGGCAAAACTCCTTGTATGGTTTGCTGAGGTGAAGCAGCACTGGATCCAGCCACTCCATGACGGTGCAGGAGGCACCCAGTCCAAGAATCCGACGTCTAATGTCCATCGCCACATCCCAATACTTGACAATAGGCGCATCGGGCTTTGGATACAGACGATGAAGTTTGTCACGCACCGTAATGACCAATGCCATTCCCTGTTCTTCCTTGCGTGTCACTAGATACTGCCACGCCTCCGAGGGACGGGGAGCTTCACTGCGAGGGTTGGTCGGATCCTCTCCTCTCCCGCCATATCTAAAGTGACGGATGGCGTAGGACTGGTCGTCTGGTAAAGCGCGCGTCAAGGCGTTAAACGCACGAAGGAGGGCACGGTCATCTACATCATCCGGCGGTGGGTTGAGGTACAGTTCCTCAAGCCCATGCTCGGCCGCCCATGCGAGGAACACGTCTTTCCATGCAAGGAAATTGCGTGTTCCTAGAGGTGGGGGCGTCAAGTCATTGTGGAGGGCTATATTTTTAACATCACTCCAGGTGACGGCTGCTGCCGAGGTGGCCGTGTTTGCACTTCCGCCGCCCCCATTGTCACGCCAAGGGTCCATGTCCCTCGCGGATCCTTTGCCACTCATGGCTAACTTGTACCTGCCTGCTGTTCTTGGCCTTGAGCGCTGATTACCAGCGCCCCCTTGCCCTGGACTATGCGCGGCTCCTTGCGGGAGAACCGATGGTCACACGGCCCGTGGTCTCCACTCTTGCCACCGCTTCCTCTCCTTTGCGCCTCCCTTTGGTTTTGCAGGCCCTAGGCGCCTTCACTACCTTCACCCTAGCCTAGCAATCTGGTCTGTGAAGATCACGCACGCTCCTGACGGACGAAATGGTCAAAAACGCGATTTTTCCTCTCGCGGCCATTTTGGACGACTTAGGAACTGTGCTTTGCTCCAACAACCGCAGGCCAACGGACCTGCTCTGATACCATGAGAATTGCATGAGCTTTACATTGCAAGTTGAATCACATGAAACGGTGAAGCGTGGAGTGAGCTAGGTAAGAAACCGTTTCAGCCATGGTTTTAGGTTTCGACACTAAGTGTCAGGAGCGAACAGACAAGAGAGAGAGGGGGCGAAGCACGAGTTTCATGCTTCGCTCCACTCGGCGGGCAGCGAGCCGGCCGAGTGAGTTTGCCCTAAAAATTTGAGGGCGAAATCCGCCCCTACACCGATTTCCCGGTCGATTGCCCCTCGAGGGCAAACCTATTATGCATCATGTCAAGTCGTAGGTCTATTCTAGGTCTGTCTGCAAAGTCATCATGTATCTCACTACACAGTCAAGATTTAATCTAGGTTTGGTAACACCAAGTAAGGAAGGAAGGAGCATTAGCATGCGACTGAGCTGGAGCTGAGGCACGTGAGACACGAGCTGCAACATATAGCAGATGCTACGTCTAAAGTGTGCAAAGCACGCGCTCATCATGCGTCGTCTCCAGTCTCATGGCCGGCATGCCCTGCACACTCACATCCACACATAAGGCAAAACATGTACACGGATTAACAGATTTCAACTCCCTGTACATGGGGGAGACCGAGACAGTCACTGCGTACTGGCAACGGGCTGAGGGCATCCTCCGCCGCCTAGGCACCTCTGCTCCACCCCCTCTGGCCGCGCTCCTAACCATCAAGCACAGTGCCACCAACGCGTACGTGGACGTCTTCGTCCACTACTCCCAGGAAGTCCTCTCCACCATGGCTGCCCAGGGCACCCTCATGCCCTGGGCATACAAGCTCTTCTTCATGATTGAGGAAGCTCACATGGAGTTCCGTCTCCAGTGCACAGAGGCCCTCGCCTCCCCTACCATCGCTTCCGTGGCAGTCGCTTCCCCCGCAGCCGCTTCCCCCGCAGCTGCTTCTTCCTCCACTAGCTCCTTGTTGCCGGGGAAGAAGAAGAACTGGAGAAAAAGGGCAAGAGTCAGTAGTAGCAGCACTAGCAACAACGGTTGACTGGGTCGAGTAGTGGCTTGGTCTACCACAACAGTGGCCAGCCAGGGCACAGGTGGTACACGTGCCCACTACCGACGGACAAGGCGTGCGTCATCGCCACCATGCATTGCCAGTAGGAGCGCCGTCTTGCCTCTTCCGCCGTAGCTGTCGCCACCCCTAATGCATCGACCCTGTCCAGCAGCTCCACTCCTCTGACTGCGACACCAGTCGCTAGCTCCTCAGTAGTATCATCCACAGCCGTTGGCGCCTCCATTCCTTTCACCGGGGCAGTCCTCCTTCTATCCGGGCTTCGGCGCCATCACTCCACACTCAGTCTACAATCTCGGGCGATCCACGCGCGAGCGTCTGCTGGAGCAGTTCATTGCAATTCAGCTCGGCTTGCCTCGCCCTCCCCCCCAGGAGTGTCCGAGTTGTGTCACCTCCTGCTCGTCCCCATTGCCCTGCATGACTGAGCTTGAGCTGCGGTCGTGTCCTACTTCCTCGTCTATCTTGCCATCCCCTGTGGTCTCCTCTGCCCCCTTCCGTGATGACGTCACGTGGCTTGATGATTGGGAGTCTCGGTTTGCGCCCCCTTCCACCATGTCCGCGTCTCTCGCTTGCTGCCATGTAATTGTCAGTGATCTGGCGACACTGAACCAGGACCCTGCCGAGACCTAGATCATCGACTCTGGAGCCACTCATCACATGACGGCCTCTCGCGAGGACTTTAGTATGCTTGGTCCTGTTGGCGATGTCTCCGAGATCCAGACGGGCTTTGGACAGGTGTTACCTGTCCGTAGTGTTGGCGTTGTCCGTTTCCGTGGTCCTGCCGGTGATATCTTCTTGACTGATGTCCTCTTCTTCCCAGGTCTAGAGCTCAGCCTTCTTTACGTTACTTCCTTTGACCACATGAGCATGGACGTTGTGCAATCGCGTGGTGTTGGCGCTGTGTCGTTGCGTCCGTCCGGTCTTGTCGTTTTTCACACCACCGCTCGTGGCAACCAGTGGCACCTACCTCGTCTGTCCTCCTCTCCTTTTGTCCCCTCCTCGTCGGCCGCCACGGGCCATGTGTTCATCACCAGCACACTCTCTCCATAGCATACCCGACTCTTGCCCCGCCTTTGCCACGTCCTTTGCTACGTCCACTCTGCTTCCGTAGAGAGCATGCTCCGCACCTAGCCGGCCAAAGGCCTTGACCTGGAGACTTTCCCTCTCCCGTACCCTACATAGTGCGTTGATTGCGCTCAGGGCAAGGTGCACCGGTCCACATACCCTCTGTCCTCCTCTCGTTCATCGGCCCCTCTAGACCTGGTCCATTCCAATGTCATGGGTCTTCTTCCTACCGAGTCTGTCGGAGAGTACGACCACTATGTCCTCACCCTCACAGACAACTACTCTCGCTACCGCTGGGTCTTCTGCCTTCGGTAGAAGAGCGATGTCACCCATGCCATTCAAGACTGGATTGTCCTTGCGGAACGCGAGTGTGGTCGATCTCTTTGCCGCTTTTTCTCCGATCGCAGTGGTGAGTACATGGGCAAGACCACGACTTTCCTTGCCTCCCGCGGTATCCACCACGAGACGTCCGCGCCTTACACGCCCGCCCAAAACGGCGTCTCTGAGCGGTGGAACCGTACGATGGCTGACCTCGTACGCACCATGCGGGTTGAGTCTGGCCTCTCCAATGGATTCTATTTTGAATCCATGGCCTACATGACGTGGTTCTGGAACCGGATTCCCCACGGACCCCTTCCCCGCCAGTCCACACCGAACCAGCATTGGTGCGGTCAACGCGCCGACCTCCGCCCTGCTCGCGTCTGGGGCTGCGTGGCCATTGTGTGGCTGCCCGTCCCGTAGCAGGGCGGCAAGCTCGCCCCCCGCGGGCGTCCTTGCACCTTTCTTGGTGTCTCTCATCAGTCCAAGGCTTGGCGCTTCTTGGATCCCTCCCGCCACTACATCGTCGAGTCCCGCAATGGCCTCTTCGTTGAGGAGTTGTTTCCGCGCGATCTCGTTTGCTCTGGCTCGTCGGTGTCCCTCCCGTTCCGTGGGGGAGTGGTGAGTTCGTCCTTCGTCTTACAGATTCCGGGAGGCACATCACTTCATCGCTTCAAGCCAGCAGCCTCCGTCGCGCCCGCTGGCCCAGCCAAGTCAGGAGCCCTAGTTGCGTCCACTGGTCCCTTCGGGCCAGCCGCCCCAGTCGTGTCCACTGATCCCTCCGGGCCGGCCGCCCCAGTCGCGTCCACTGGTCCCTTTATGCGAGTTTCCCCAGTCGCGTCCACTGGTCCCTCCAGGCCAGTCGCCCAAATCGTGTCCACTGGTCCCTCCGGGCCGGCCGCCCCAGTCGCGTCCAGTGGTCCCTCTGGGCCAGTTGCCCGAGTCGTGTCAATTGGTCCCTCCGGGTCAGTCGCCCCAATCGCGTCCATTGGTCCCTCCGGGCCATCCGCCCCAATCGTGTCCACTGGTCCTTCCGAGCCAGCCGCCCTAGTCGCGTCCACTGGTCCCTCTAGGCCAGTCGCCCTAATCGCGTCCACTGGTCCCTCCAGGCCAGTTGCCTCAGTCATGTCCATTGGTCCCTCCGGGCCGGCCGCCCCGGTCATGTCCACTGGTCCCTCCAGGCCAGTCGCCCTAGTCATGTCCACTGATCCCTTCGTGCCAGTGGAGGCAGTCGCATCAACTGGTCCCTCCAGGCCAGTCGCCCCAGTTGTGTCCACTGGTCCCTCCGGACCGGCGGCCCCAGTTGCGCCCGCTGGCCCCTCCGAGCAAGCAGCCTCAGTCGCGTCCATTGATCCCTTCGGGCCAGCCGCTCCAGTCGTGTCCACTGGTCCCTTCGAGCCAGCCACCTCAGTCGCGTCCACTGGTCCCTCCAGGCCAGTCGTCCCAGTCGTGTCCATTGGTCCCTCCTGGCCAGTCGCCCCAGTCGTGGCCACTGGTCCCTCCAGGCCAGTCGTCCTCGTCGTGTCCACTGGTCCCTCCGGGCCAGCCGCCCCAGTCGAGTCCACTGGTCCCTCCAGGCCAGCTGCCTCAGTCGCGCTCGCCGGCCCCTCCGGGCCGGCGGCCCTAGTCGCGTCCGCTGGTCCCTCCGGACTAGCGGCCCCAGTTGCGTCCGCTGGCCCCTCTGGGCCAGCAGCCTCAATCGCGTGCGTTGGTCCCTCCGGGCCAGCAACCCCGTCCGCGTCCGTCGGCCCTTCAAACTTGGTGCCATCTCCTTCCTTGCCGCACTACATGCATGTCCTAGGTAGCAGCCTCCGACCCAGACCGTCAATGCGCGCGCAGATCGCAGCACCTCGCCCAGTGGCATCTCGGCCCCCTGTCTTCCACTCCTACGGTCATGAGTGGGAACCCTTGCATTAAGGCCCTCAGCCTGAGCACCTCGGCCATCATTGTAGGCCTTCATCCTGTCTCTGCACTGCGCTACATCATGCTTCATCACGAGCATCGGCATGTTGTCGTGGCTACACTCACACGCATCCCACTTGCAACTGGAGATGCACAAGCTCTCTCAGTCCGCTCCATAGCAAGCCCAGAGGACCCAGCCACCCTGCGTGAGGCTCGAGCCTCCCCTGATGCAGCACGCTGGGATGCTGCCTGCGGTGACAAGCTCGTTGCTATCCAAAAGCACCACGTGTATGACATGTTCGACCTCCCTCCAGGTCGGAAGGCCATCGGTGCCAAGTGGGTCTTTCGGCACAAATTGAAGCCCGACGGTTCCTTGGATAAGTACAAGGCCCGCTTCACAGCCAAGGGGTTTGCTCAGCTCCCTGGGGTCGATTACGACCAGATCTTTGCCCCAGTTGGCCGGTTTTCCATGAGCCTGGCGCTCTTCAGCCTGGTTGCCCAGCATGGGTGGGAGCTGCATCACATGGACGTGAGTAACGGATTCCTCCATGGTTCACTGGAGGGTGAGAAGCTCTACATGGTGCAGCCTCCAGGCTTCGATGACGGCACTGGGAGAGTCTGGCGGCTGCAGAAGGCCCTCTATGGCCTGATGCAGTGGCCTCGGTGCTAGAACCAGGAGATGAGCAGCATGCTCTTTCGCGGCGGCCTTCAGCGCAGCACCGCTGACCCCGCACTATTTGTCAGCCCGCAAGGCGAGACCCTCGCCGTTCTCCTAGTCTACGTTGACGATCTCCTCATTGTGTTGCCTGACATGAGTGCCATCCAGCGTGTTAAGGACCTGTTGCACATTGCCTACCAGATGAAGGATCTCGGGTCTGCACGAGTCTTCCTGGGCATGGAGCTCGAGCATGATCGCTCCCAGGGCATTGTGCACGTCCACAAGGATGCCTATGTGCAGATCCTGTCCACTCGCTTCGTCGAGGACCTGCCCCTCGTGCCTAGCGCATCTTCACCCATGTCACCTTAGGGCCAAGTGAAGCTGAAGAGTCTTGACCCAGCCGTTGTTGGGTTGCCAGTTGACGTGACCCATATCTGCGAGTCATCGGGTCACTGATGTTCCTCGCGAGGACGACGCGCCTAGATATCGCCCTCGCCGTCAACCTCCTGGCTCAATTCTCTCAGGAGCCGCGTTACCTCCACTTTGAGGCTACAATCCAAGTATTACACTACGTCATCTCGATTCCTCGACGAGTTCTCATGTTCCGCCGCCAGCCATCTGTTGTTGCGGTGAGCTACACCGACAGTGACTGGGCCGACAGTCCAGACGGCCAAAGTCGCATAGGCTGGATTTTTCTGGTCGATGGCACGGCTGTGTCCAGGGGCAGTGGAAAGCAAGGGTGCATTGCACGCAACACTGCTGAGGTTGAATACATGGCCCTTGGCTCAAGCACGTGTGAGAGTGTGTCGTTGCATCATCTGTTGTCCGAGTTGCGTCAGTCCGTCGCATCCATCGCGTTACATTGTGACAATGAGAGTGCCATGGCCATCGCCAACAATGACAGCGTGTATCACACATGCACCAAGCACATCAACATTGAGTATCACTTTGTGCGTTCACTGTTGCATGACGGTAGCATCAACATTGTGTGGGTTGATACAGCACAACAGTTGGCTGACTTCTTGACCAAGGCACTGCAGCGCGACTCGTTCAAGAAGGTTGTGAGTTTGGTTGGCGTGCGTCCGTCAATGGCTCTCTTTGTCCATGCTTGTGTCTCTCCTTACCCTTGGGGAGCCTGGTTGTTGACTGTGTCTCTGCCCACCCATGTGCACTACGCCTGTGAGTCATAGAGGAGTGTTGGTTTCTGTGCATCTCTCATTGTGCTCTGTTGTGTCCTCCCGGCTTGTGTACATCGGCGTGTTGATGACTGACGACGAGACTCGACGCTGCTGGAGTTTCGTCCGGTGGAGCCGACCCACGCTGAGGCCTACTCACACTTTGCTAGAGCCTCCTCCCTCCGGCGACATGCTCAGCTCCATCGACAGGCCTCCTCGGTGGTCAGGCCGCCGGCGGTCACTGCCACCGTAGATGTTGTCTACATGCTCCCAGCGCTGGTTCTGATTGTGCCATTGCGTATGCAGCATCATGCTCTGCGTAGGGTTCGTGTCTTTTGTTGCATGGCACGGTTTGGCATCGTGGACCGTCGTAGGCACTGCCTAGGTTTGGACAGCCATAACTCTTTGCTGCTATTTTTCTAACTGATTCTTACCACACGACTCTGTTTGCAACGTCGGTATTATGGTATGGTCCAGTTTTAAGGTAGAACGGACGACGCCCGGGTTTTGGGGTGTGAGGCGTCTGGCAGGGCTCACCGAGAATACCTTGCCTGCCAGAAAATAGGTTTAGGACTAATTTCTGATTGGCTGGTTAGCTGAGTAACAAGTTCTACACTAGTAGGGGAGGAGCTAGAACGTGGAGGGGTCTCCCATTGTTGCTCATTCTTCATTCCTAATCAGTCACTTTCAGTTTTCAACTGCTTTCTGGCGCTAACACCAGTGTGCACGTTTCTGAGTAACAAACCCAGAGCTTCCAGACTTAGTCTCTCGAGCAGCAGACTGAGGGGGCAGCAGACTTAAGAAACTAGCGTGGAAGCCCGCACGCTGCATCAACAATGCTGCTGTCCCAACCTGCTGCCTAGTTTTTCTGTTTCCAGTGATTAGGCGTCAGTACCTGGTCAGACTGTGACAACAGTCATAGATCGTACACACAATGGCAAGGGTCTGGCTAGGACACACGACACAGGTGTCAGAATGCTTCAATAGCATGTGCAGAGAGAAATGACAAATGATAGGTCCATGGCATAAGTACTTGTCGCGGCGCACGTCGGGTGTCGCACGCGGCAGCACAAGGTCTGTCCTAAAACCAACCTAAAACCATTGTTTTCGCCGTAACTCAGCATAAACATGACAGAGCGCTACGTTGTCTGAACCTATACCTGCAAAATCACAAGCCAGACGCTACCACTGGTCACATGCATGCATTTTGCATCAAACGGTGGACACATAATGACAGAACATGCAAATCGGGCCCACGGCCAGTCCACCGATAAACTCCTACGTGCTGGGGAAAAACTGTAGGACGTCCCTCGCAGGTTCCAGAGCTCTGGAACGGTCGTCGGTCAGCTCCAAGCTAGTAGTCCACCACCAGATGATGCATCGGTACTACCTCTGTCCGCATGCAGGATCTGCACGGGCATGGACACGGCCGAGTGGTCACAGTAAGCTGTAGAGGTCGAGAGGAACGTGACAAATCACAACACTCCCCCATGACCCAATGGTATGCATGTCCGTACAGGTGCAGCACTAAAACGAGTACAACAATGAGTGGAGAAACAGTCGTGATACAGACAGAGACACATCCCCCACTCAACCACTCTCAGGCAAGGGGCGCAGCCAAATAGAACAAGTGGCCATTAGAAACTTCCCACTTGCTAGTGGCTTCATCAAGAAGTCAGCGCGCTGCATGTCAGTGCCAACCCAAATGACAGATATCACGTGTCGCTCCACCAGATCACGCACAAAGTGATGCTCAACCGCAATGTGCTTTGTGCGAGCGTGAAGGACACCAGAGTTCTTCACAATGGCAAGGGCACTGTGGTTGTCGCAATGAATCACAATGGCAGAACCTGACTGACCCAGCTGAAGGAACAGGCGCTACAGCCATACTACTTCAGCAACCTCTGCACCAGAAGTAACATACTCTGCCTCCAACAAGCTACGTGCAATGCACACCCTACATCCCGCTGCGCCAGGACGAAGCAGTACCACCGAGCAGGAACACGTAACTGGTGCAACTGCGTCCATCTCGACTCCAAGGCTAATCGTTGTCCGTGTGGCTGTCAAGAACCACCAAACAGTGTCGAAAAAAACAGTCTGAGGTATGGTGTGGAGACCACGTACCGCACCAATTGCACAGCCGCATGAAGGGCTCTAGCATGTGGAGCCTGCAAAATCCGTGTAAGGAGGTTGATGGCGAAGGCGATGTTGGGACATGTGGTAGTGGCCGCGTACATCAAAGATTCGATGAGACGGAGGTACAAGGTCATATCCACCGTCTCCCCTAGCTGTGTGCTTAGTACGGACACTCAGGCCTAGGGCCTTTGTCCAGGGATCACCACTTGCGATGCTTCGAGTGGAGCGCCTAGTTGCGGAACCTGACACTCGCTGGACTCCGGAGACCAATGATTGAAGACGACCGCTGGGCTCATGTGAGTAACCGCGGCTCGAGTGGCTCATCTCTGGCTCAGGGACAAGCACGTCCACAGCTGGTGAGGGCTGAGACAAGGGAGCAGGTGATGTCGTGCGAGGAGATGCATGTGTGGGAGACATGAGACTTGGTATGACAGTAGGAGCAGGTGAAGCAAGATCACGTACAGAGGCAGGAGTACTGGCGGATAGAGGTGCAGCATCACGGGTACCTGTGGGGTGTGAGGAAACAGGGGTAGAAGCCGGCTGTGCTGGAGAGGTCTCTGGGCCGACAACGATGATCGATGGGTCATCAAGAGCCGGAGACCGAGAAGTGGAGGGGGCTGAAACAGACACATCAGCCGGGTGAGAGGTGCTCGCAGGCGTAGACTCCCCCATGTGTTGAGAAGCCTCACAAGTAGGAACGTGCATGACGGACAGCGACGTGATCGAGGTCAGATCACAGTAGGGAAGAGACTCGAAGAAGAGCGTGTTGCGAGACTCAATGATGTGACAACAAGCAGGGTCCCTAAAATGCCAGGCATTCGACTGCGGTGAGATGCATACAAAGGCACACAAGCGACCCCGCAGCGAGACCTTGGACCCCTACTGGTCCTCGATGTACCATACAGAAGCCATGCATCCCCAGACACAAGCAAGACGCAGGTCAGCACAGTGGCCAAACCAAAGCTTGTAAGGTGTAACGTGGTCCGGCAGGGGACCATGCGGGGGATGGTTCTAGACCCACGTCATGTAGGCGAATCCTTCGAAGGTGAAGGATTCCTGGAGACCGCACTCAGACCGCATTGCACAAACCACATCCTCCATGGTACGATTCTAGCGCTCAGAGACACCGTTCTGCTGAGGAGTAGTAGGAGCGGAGATCTGGTGAAAAACCCCGTGTTCGGCGAAGAAACCGTCCATCTCACCAAGAAACTCGCCGTCGCATTCTGAGCGGAAGGTATGCAGTGAATGGTGAGACTGATGCTCGGGTATCACCAGCCAGAGGCGAACCGCGAGAGCGGCATCACTCTTTTGGCGCAGGCTGTAGACCTACCGCATCCGGGTGAAGACAACAGTCAGGGTCAGGACATATCTATCCCAATAGGACAGAGACTTGGCAGGGAGAAGCCGCGTCAAGACCGAGTGCGGGCTGTGTCCGAATGAGCTTCGACACAGTGTCGGAGCCCACATGACACAAGCAATGATGGAGGAGTCACAAGTGCTTAGCAGAAAAAACACCAGTGACAAACAATCGAGTAGGAGGGGAAAGGGAGCAATGATGAGGAGGAGAAACCCGAGAGACGTGATACAGATCATCCACAACAGAGGTACGAAGAACATCAACACGAGTATCAATAGCTATTATAGTCACGGAGTCTGCAGTGTGCTCTGCGGAGAGTCCCATCGGTGTGTAGGCACACAGAGAAAGCAAGCTGAGCTCAAGGTCAGGCGCAAAAAATACCTCAGAAAGATACAGGGGGCCAAACGGACCATCGAAGCTCACAACCCCAACACCGTGGACCGGCAAGGACTGACCAGATCCTGTGCAGACGGAACGAACAGACGCAACAGGACTGAAAACAACGAAGTTACTACAACGACATGTCATGTGATGAGTGGCACCAGAATCGATGATCCAAGTGCCACCAGGATCACGATTGGAGGATGTTAGTGTACGATGGGCAACAGAACACTCGGCCTCAGACGGCCGTTGGGAAACAGGTGAGGAGGAACAACAAAGCGCACAAAGGTGAGACTCATGAAGCCAATCGATAGTGTCAGGCCCATTGTCATCACATGCTAGTTGTGCCCCCCTGCACGAGCCATCACAAGCTACAAGAACAGACAAACCAACAGTCTGTGAACCACCCGGCTGTGACAACACACTTGCACCTATCTGAAAGAGATACGCCAGGAGGTGACGGAGCTCGGCGATGGTGCGGTCATGTGGGTCCGGATCGCCACTGCTCGCAGGTGGTGAAGCGGGAACTGCTGCTGTCGTGGTCGCCGGGCGCCCAGAGGATGTGCTGCTTGATGTAGACCGTACGGCGTGTGCAACCTGAAGCCCACGAGTAATCCGCGCCCAGTGAAGTTGCTTCTGGCACTCGGTGTAGCAATGACCGCCTCCACAGTTGTAGCAGTGAACAATACGTCCAAGGCTACTACCTGATGACTACTGCTGTTGTGACTGCTGCTGGTCCGAGCCACGCCTCCCTCTCCCCTTCTTCCCTTGTACTGCTGTTGCCACACCTTGCGTCTGAGCCGGGGTACTTGGGGTGGAAGAGGAAGAGGAGGACGTGCTAGAGGATGGAGGAGTAGGCTATAGGAGGGGGGTCGGTGGTGACTCGATGACTGCTACAGCAAGAGGACTCTCCTAATGAGCCACGGCTGCCTCACGGGTGGAAGTCACCTGGAGGAAAAGCTGATGCGCCAAAGGAAGGAGCTGCAGGGAGGTGGAGAAGGGCTCGAGCACGGCGTCGCTGTACCTCGTGAAAATGTCTATGTGCTCAAGGCGGACTCCGAGCATGATCGTGCGAAGTGCCTCCTGAGATCCCAAGGCGCGTGTAGATGCGCATGACGTGCTGCTAGTAGTCGGCTGCAGACTTGTTAGGTCCCTGAGAAAGGGAGTGAAAGGCACGAATGTGGATGGCGCGGGTGGCGTGTGTCTCTACAGCAAGCAGGGATAATGTCAGATCCCAACCTCCACGTGGATAAGCCCCTATGCCTATGCCGACCTATCCAAGGAACGGGCAGAAGTCTACGATGGTCTCGTGCAACATGGTGTAAAGGAGTCTGCACATCGTCCTGACATTTTCAGCACCTGTGCTTGGTCAGTAACCTGATACGGACTGTGATAGTAGGGCCACACCCCCTTTGAAGTGGCCCAAACCTGGAAAAGGATCTCCTAACAGTCAAAACCGTCCTTGCCGACATATCGTGGGGGTGGTGTCTCGAAGTCCTTGGGTTACCGCTCCGTAGGGAGAGAAACCACAAGCTGAGAAGGACGAGGGATGGGGAAGACACAGGGAAGAGGAAAGTCGCTGGGGTGGAGGTCAAGCGAGGATCGAATCTCAGGAAAAGAGGAAACAGATGTATGTGGGGGCCGAGAGCGCGTCTGGAGCTGGCGAAGACACTCCTGATGCACAAGAATCTTGCTCTCGTGAGTGCCGCTCTCCATACCTGGCATGTCAAGGTCCTCATCCCAAGGATCAAGAGGTGGCGGGTTGCGTCATGCTGCTGTCACCGGTGCAGGTGCTGACTGCTGTGTAGAGGGTGCGACACCGACAGCTCCCTCGGAGGTCTGCAGTGGGACCGTGGACTGACCACGAAGAAGCTGCGTGAGCGTACGGATATCGACAGTTTGCTCCTGCTACAGACAACGCATCTCGTTCTGCTGGCTCCGCAGGTCCTCAATAACCTGCGAGCGTGGGCTCATGACCCCTGGGGAGGAAGAAGAGGGATCTAGTGGTCTTTTGCCCTTATCACCGGCTGGAGCCATGTCAGCGCTGAGTATGGGCCGGGATGTTAAACTGGTTGGATTGCACAACCGTCAGCATTCTTGAGGAGTTGAAATGCTAGCAGCTTTTGACTCTCCAACCAAAAACTTGACTAAGGCAATTACTGACGTCAGCATGGGTTTGCTGACGTCAGCTCAGACCTGATGACATCAGCAAGAGAAATGCTAACGTCGGGAAAGCCTTTTTTTTTCGGACAACCCTCGCAGTTGTTGCCCCGCTGCATAAGGGGCACAGCAGTAGTGTGCAGCTGCTGCCACAACTGCGCAAGCAGCCGCGCGGCTGCTGTTGCAGGTGCCGGCGCAGCAGTAGCAGCAGCCAAGCGGAAGCTGTTGCGGAGCTTTTGTACAACTTCCACGCGGGTGCTGCGAAGCAGCCGCCCCCTTGCACAGCGGGGCAACCACTGCGACATCAGCAACTGATGTTGCTGAAGATGCAGGCGCTACTACTAAACATGATGCTGTTGAAGTTGTCAACACCAAGTGTTTAGTAGATGCAGCCAACATCGCTCATGGTGTAAATTCTACTCAGGAACCTGGTGGTGCTGATGGAGTCGACACCAAGGGTGCAACCAATATAGCCAATGCAGCTGGTGCTGCAGATGGTGTAGATGATGCAGATGCAGCCGGCGCTACACCACAAGTACATGATGTTGCTGATGCTGTCGATACCAAGGATACAGCTGGTGCAGCCAATTAAGCTAATGCAGTGGATGCAGCTGATGCAGCAGGTGGAGCTAATGCTGCTAAAGATGGAGGCCTTACCACTACACATGATGCTACTGAAGCTTTCGAAACCAAGGGTGCAGTAGGGGCAGCCAATGCAACTGATGATGAAGATGTTACTGCGATACCTGATGCTGCTCATGGAGACGACACCAAGAGTACAACTGATACAACAAGTTCACCTGGTACTATCGTCAAAGCATCTGGTGTTGGTGATGCTGTCAACACCAAGGGTGCAGCTGATGCAGCCAAGGCAGCTGGTGTAGCGGATGCAGCTAATTAAACTAGTGGAGCTAATGCTTCTGACAGTGCTTGCACTGCGGCTGATGCAGTAGGTGTTACAAAAGCACCTGATGCTCCTACTCCAACATCGGTGCCCACTCTTGTCGTCGATATCGTGCTGACTGGATGCACAAACCTGCCCTTAACTGGCGTAACAACATAAGCTGTCGGAGATAAGGATGTGCACGTGACAAGATGGTCGCAATGTGCTCCAGGCTAACGAAGGCGCCAACGACGAGTCTGACTTGAGCGTAGAGGAGAGGATGGCTCATCCATCATCATCCGGACGCCACAGGAATGGAGAGTGGAAAGGATGGTGGCAGACTGGGATAAAATGTCTGGGAAACCTACACATGAAGAAGAAGAGATTGATATCAAATTCAGAGAGTCAAAGTGCTTCGAGACAACATGGACACAGAGCTACTACATCATCCACTTCAGACCCTGGAACTCGGTGTAGAGGATTGCAAGAGCTCTGGCGGCATCCTAGTGCCTGGCTTTTGCCTTTGCTTTTGCCTCATGCCTGATACGGCATTGCCGTATCAGGCATGTCTGTCTTCTGTGTAAGGGAACAAGACACACAAGGCTGGAGCCAAGGCAAAAGCCAGGCACTAGGATGCTGCCAACATCGGCGCCAGTCATGGCCCCCATCTCCACAGAAATGACAAGCAAAGCCACGTGACAGTGATTCCTATTGGCGAAGGAGAGTGCCAATCCCGTCTGAATCACACGGACGCAGATGGAGAGTGCTGCATCTCGGCGATGTAGAGGCTCACCAGGGGAGCAGCTGGCCATTAAGATCTCAAAGAGATGGTGTTGGTGGCAACGTCACCAAGCATGGCTAATGATGAGGATGAGCTTGGAGAACAAAGCCTCCTGGTGATGTAGACAATGACCATGGAGAACGCCAGCCAGGAGGTGATGTAGTGTGCCCGGTCACCATGCCGCCATGCCGCCACGGATAGACATGTAAAGCGCTGTCTCCTGGCGGCATAGAAGCCGACTACCAAGGAGGCTGTCCAGATGGTCCACATAATGGTGGTTCTGGATTCCAGGAGAACGTGCTGCTAGGCTGATGACACGGGGAAGCAGTGAGAAGCATATCTCACAGCGGTGCATAAACTGACCATAGAAGTGACTGGCCAGCAACACTATGAGATGGTGGTGCCAGCAGCAAGATCACCGTGCCTGGAGATTTCTGGTAATGATAGTGAGCTTAGGAAGCACTATCTCTATTCGGTGTAGTAACCGACCATGGAAGCGCATGGCCAGGTGATGCACCATCATGCCGGGAGAAGGCAGATAATGGGGGAAGGGCAATGAACGCTAGGTCTATGAATCGACAAAACTACACACGGGAGAGCATGGTCAGGTGGTGATCCTATCTACTACATCATCATGTATGGAACGCCGGTGAGGTGAGTGAGAGTGGTGAAAGATGTCTCGGAGGCAGAGGATTTGCCTATGAGATGTAAGACAAGCCTGGGCCGGAGGGACTACCATGCACGTGGAACATGCGTGACGTGGAGAACTTAGATAAAATAGACGGAAAAAATCACTTGTTTACAAGGGAAATAGTGAAGAATCGGAGAGACACATTGTTTTCTTTATTCTACCAAAAATCTATACATTACCAACACCTGGACAGCGAGGCTTGAGAAGAGCACCACCCTCGCAATCGTGTGGGTGTCCTCACGCAAACACAAAGGGCCTGTACCAGAATCGCCGGTGTCCGGTGCGGAAGGGAATTTTGCGTGGGGGTTTCGGGTCGACGATGGGTCAACGGTGGCCAAAACTGTCACGAAAACAGTGGTGATGGGTCAACTGGAAGTGAAATTAGTCGCGACGTGCGAAAATGCTGGCGAGCTGACGAGGATTCATTTGGGAAAAAGGTGGCCACCGTGGACGGCATCCATCCGGCAGGGTCTCCACAGTGTGCGGTGGAGCCTGCAGCTTGCTCTGTCATTGGTCGGAAGGCTCCTAGCAGAAGCATCGCACAACATTACACCTGCCGGGCGGCCACCGTATGCTGGCAGCTCCGGCCGTCCGGTGGAATTTGAGTGAGGATTTCACGTGCACTTTTCAATGGTGTGTCTCATGCGATGGATGAACGGATGCAGGTGATAACATGCCATGAATTTCTCCTAAAATTTGGAAGTTCAAACCAGTAGTAAGTCTGTAATTTCAAGCTCCAGGTAGCGACTCGACCCCATGAACAAACCGCCTTGAGCCGCTTGACCCCTTCGAGTCGCAAGAGCTGACTCAAATGGGGGTACTTGCGCCACGCCACCACGGCTCCAAAGGCATTTTACGCCATGGATTCTGACGACTCACCCACTGTCAGCAACCCTGAGGGCTCCTCCCAACTTCCGTATGGCATCC
>SZWC01004506.1:83488-97102 GCA_023375785.1 Penium margaritaceum | reverse complement strand
GGGAGGGAGGGAGGGAGGGAGGGAGGGAGGGAGGGAGGAAGGGAGGGACGGAGGAGGTAGGGAGGGAGGGAAAGAGTGAGAGAGGGATCGAGGGAGGGACATGTCGCCGCAGTTGCATAATCCATGCAACGCCACGCAACGAAGCGCTTCGCAACGAAACGCATCTGAGCCCACCGTGATGATATCCAAGTTGATGAAGATGGAGAACGCGGCCAGCACTGCGAACGCGCTCACCACCACTGTTGTCAGCCGACTTGTGCTTCGGCTGCTGCCGCTGGTATGGTGAGCTGCACCCGCGCAGCCGCCTCCGCTGACCCCGCCTCCGCCTCCACCGCCGCCTCCTGTAATGCCGCCTCCTCCGCCGCCGCCGCTGCCAACGCCGCCGCCGAGCATGTCGCGAGGTTCAGTGAGGCAGCCCAGCCGAAACATGCGGGCGACCATGCCAGGGAAACGTCGTGTATTTGGTGGTGTACTGATCCCTCCCTGGACGGGGCCCAAAGCGTCCGCCCCCAGAGATACCTTGAATCCACTTTCCAAAGGAGTATGCGAATTGAGATTCCTCAATTTAACTGCAGATCAATTTGTAACATCATTCAAAACAAACACACAAATGTGGATTCAAATCAATGCAAAATAACAAAACAGGACGCATGATTGGCACAAAAATCGTACAAAATGATCTTTTTTAATCAAGCCAAAACAAACCACTCATCTCGTCAACCACCGCAAATTGCAAACATTTGATGGTATCCATAACAAAGGATAGCTTGTGGTAGCACAAACAAAAAATGTGTTATCTATACTGACAAAAAACATCGCACTTGAACACAATAAAAAGCATTGTATTATTTGGAGGGTTCCAACAGGAAGAAAACAACATCCAACCACTAGGAAAGTGAGGGGTGCTAAATGAACGAGAACAAAGTACGCATAAAAAGACGAGGCAAGGACAAGTACCAAGAGGGAGCGATAGGATGAGCAAGGGTAAGGTCAAGGGGGTACATGATGGAAAAACACTAAACCACTCAACGGTCCCAAATGCTCACCCATTAGTGCGTGAGGTCCTTCTCCTAAACCCCCTCCAACTCCTTGTCCCCTTCCCCTCCAACTCACCATTATCACCCCAACCCATTTTCATTCATACAACTCATGCACCCGACCTAGCCCCAGCCTCCTCGCCCTTCGCCATGACGACGACCATGCCCACTCCACACATTATTTCAAAAGAAACCCTTTTCATGTTCTTTTATAAGAAAGTGCCTCCTATGGTGGCCTCCAATCTGTATACTAAGGATAAAGAGAAATCATCACCAAAACCATTCTCCAAACATCATTTTTTTTTCAAAGTAACAATTCTAAAGAACATGAAATTCTAAAAATTCCACGAACATTTTGTAGCATTTGTCTTTTTTTCATTTCATTCATGTTCCTCTACTTGAAGGTGGATTAAATTGCTTCGTGTATTTCCATGAATGCCACTATTTGTGCTTTTAATGTATTCAGGGGTTTCATTCTCTATACCAAAACTGTATATTCCATACTCAAATGTTGTATTTACCTTGCATGAAGATCTTGTATTCTTCTTATGAAACATACCTCATTACCATGCTACACTATGTACACAAATAATTCTTTCTCTCCCCACCTAGCCAGTAAATACTTGCTTCATTGTACCCATAATGCAATGAACGCAAAGGAGTCTGTGATTTTGTATCAACAAATAAAAAAAAAGGTCATACGTTCAATCTCTATATTTTTCAAGCTTTTATGATATGTCTCATACACCAAAACGTTTCAAGAAGACATGCGCCACTTCTCCATGTTTACACACTATTGCCAGTTGTTAGTGAAGCATGATCATGTTTTTTATTCATCTTGACATGTTGAAGAACCTTCACATTACACTTTGGGATGATTTGAGTTTCAAGCCTAATTCATCCACTTGTCAATCTAATTATGAAAACTAAGGTTAACGTAACTTTGAGTAATGTGGTGAAATTTCAGCATTGTCAGGCTACATAAAAACAAAAACCAATCAGATACCTTTGGAAAAGGATGAATTGACCATACAACCCTCGTTTGGACATTGTCTTTAGCACATGCGTCAGGTCCGTCTAGAGGAAGATTATTTAAGGCTACTTGGTTTCCTAGCCTACCAGAAGCTCCGCCCTGGTAGCGGTGGTTGCCACCGTATGCCAACCTGAACGGTTGAGCGCTTGTTTTCACACCCAGGCTCGATTGGCCGTCTCACCTTTCTAGATTCCTGAAAATTTTCATGTATGGCTCTGACCGTCGTATCTCCCCTCCAGTTTGATCAGAGATCCTTTTCTTCTTACCTTCTTTCATGCTAATGTGTTGATGACAACACGACGAGAGAATAAAGCATATTTGAAAAGTTTCACAAAGAGCGCCCCCGTTGTAATCTCGCCGTCATCCCTGCCTAGAACTCGAGACTGTTATGTTACATCGGGAGTATGGTACAGGTCAGATTAGCCGCCCAAATCAATCTATCGGTCATCGCTGACCGTCACGTATTTGGAAAACTAGCTTTGGATCTGGCTCTTGTCATGCATACCTGCCGTCGTCGTCATAGCCAAACATGGCAACTGGTCAGGTCGTCGCCGCGGACAAGTTTGCCCTTTGAAGAAACCGTTTAATTTAAAAAACCTAACCACACCCTCGGAAACCATTAAGAAAACAATGAAGAACCCCTTCGTATTCGACTTGATCCGTTATTTACAAAGTATGCCAAAATAAAAAAGGACATGGAAAATTCCATGTTGAAATGAACGTAATGAACGTATGTTTTAAAAAAGGAGGAAGTTACCACCAGAGTAAAGGATTTCATCTCGCTTATCTAAACTTTGGAAACAACCCAACAAAAAGTTTTATAACTTGTTTTCCCATGATTTATCATCGTCCATCAATGCTCACCAACGAGAAACAAAGTGATAGATCATCCTTTTCTTTTCCTAAAACTTTTCATTAAGAAAAAAACTTTATTAGTTTTACACGTTTTGATGTAAATGAAACCCTTGCAACTATAAAATAGAATCAACGCCTAGCCTTATCCCTTTTCCATGAAAACAAGGGCAGACTAACCTCATGGCCTTAGCCTCTCATGCAACTTGACTACAATGCCCTTTTTTCTCACTAGTCAGTTATGGGGCCCTGAGGAACGATTGTGCCAACGATGGAGCCCAGCCGGCCAATCTCAGCAACAAGGGGGCCATTCGACTATTTCTTACAACTGATAATAGCGCCACATTAGAGGAAGAATGCATGCTAATTCCCGAAGCGCCATGCCTCTTGCTTGTTTGATATGTTCGCTACCTGGATTTACAGGATCGCAAGGAAAAGAAGGGATTTTCTAGACATTTAGGTGGTTCCAAATGAGGTTGAAAGATCATGTTTCTATGTACAAATGATTTTGTTGTAAAGATTTAGGTTCTTCATTACATGTGAAGCCTTTGAAAGTGGAATATGGCTATGTGAATGGGCATTGTCGTGTGAGTCCTTCTTCAGCGGGTAGTCATTGACAAGTAGCGACATAAACCATCTCAAATTATAGAACAAACGAGCAATCCCTTGTGTCCGTCGCTGCAAAAATACGGGCCTTGGCGTTGTTGCGTCAAGAAAGCACGTCCGTCTACAGGTAGTATGCAAGAACTCTGGTCCTTGGGTCGACTCATCGTGAAAAGAAACCATTCACAAGTGTCAAATGGCATTTATCCACCCTATGTCCAGTGGACGATCTCCTTTAACTTGGGTTATTTCTCGTGCCATATTCGGCACCACACAAGACTGCCTTCATTGTTTTAACCCGGTCCATGATGGAGCAAAAAGCTTCCGCAATTTGCGACAGATACATGTGATTCAGAAGACCAAAGATTGATCATTCCCCAGTTTCAGGGGTGTAAGAAAAAAAATCAGTCCCCAGTTTCCTGAACAAGTCTTTCTAGCCTCCCGATGACGAAAATGAACAAGGAGTATTTGGGGTGTTCTGCCATTGGCGAGAAGTCTTTCTCGCGCCAAAACGACGTGTAGATTGCGAGCTGTGCGTTCCCTGACAAGCGTTTGCTCATCATTCCCAATGGATTCTACACAGGGTTCAGCTCCCACCTGAACTGATGAGAACCAGCTACAGTTTGAGACTGAACTGCTGCTGGTAATTTGGGTCCAGTTTTAAGCTAAACGTTTCAAATTCAGTTCGAGCCGGCCCTAGTGGTCAAGATAGAGGGTGCAGCTGCTGTCGAACCCAGTGAAAGAGAAAGAAGTCGGCGTGTTATGAATACTCCTAACCGCGATGGCTTTGTGACACGAAGCGAGGAAACGAGTTCTGAAAATCCGCTTTGGGTCAATGTTGAGAAGAGCAACCCATCCTGCAAGCACCGTAACTCAAAAGGCGACTACAATGTCACTGACGAACGCTTGAGCAGTCGAGCTGTGAAACTATTTTCGTATATTTGAACAGTGCAAAAAAGGCAAATTGACTGTGGTCTTTGTTTCACGTAGTTGACAGAAAACAGGAGAGAGCAAGAGGTGAAGCCTGCGGTCTTGGTTAGGCTCTTGGTCTGCGAGGTAGGGTTCCGAAATAGACAAAGCAGGTCGAGCAAGATCTAAACGGAGGGCTTGCCGTGACAAGCTTCACCCTCGCCACTAGCCGCCCGCTTTCGTGAATTGTATGCTAAGTGGTACGGGCGTATGTCTCATACTCAATCTGAGCGGCAAAGCTGTACCATGAAGACCTCTCGCCTACGGCAGCGCTCTCAAAACACTCGCTGTTAATTGAAAACGATGAAAAGTTTCCGATCGTTCAATGTTTTGGAAAGCAAGAATCATAACTCTAGAAAACCAGATATTTTAACTCACGAAACGTTGACGATTACTACATCGACAACATGACGCCAAAATCTAATGATGCCTAACCGCATGCCTGCACAACGCGTCGAATGTTTGCCATCGACAAGATAGCAAAAAACACATGTAGAAACTGAGACACTGAGATCCATAAATCGACATTTCAATACCGGTTGAGACACGCATTGACTGCTGTTTGACAATGAGATCATTCAGTTTTGAAAGCGCGAAACGTTCGTTACAAAGGCACCATTAGTCGAAAAGTCAGGCACTTGTATCAATGTAAGAAATAGCTGAACAAATAGCTACACTGAAGAGCTGAACCGCAAACCACTGTCGTTCGACCGTCTAGCCAGTCCAAGATAGCTTTTCTTCGTCAAACTATCACGTCGACATCGAGCGCCTGCGCGATGTCCGACATGCCGTGGTCCAACTTCCGCTAACCGCAATGTTTTCGGCAACGCGCTGCCATAAGAACAATGACGGGACGGTGCTTTCGTCGACAAAGAAACAAAACCACCAACTCCTGCCTAGAGAATTAACAGGGGGAAAATGTCTTCAAGAAACAATGCGAATAGAAAAAAAGACTGTGCAGACATTAAAAAAGGAATTGCAAAGAGAGAATGATCACAAAGTCTGAAACACAGAACATTCAAGTAGCTAAACCTCACAAGTTCAATTGACATCCGAGGAGCGGCCGCACACAAACATGCAATTCGTACTGAGACTGCGAATCAGAAACACATTCGATAATGGAAGATCACGTCCTAGAAAGTTGGTCTACACGCATGGCCTAAACTCCTCATTCACGCTTGACAATTCTAACGTGATCTTCCTTATCAGCACTGACGCGCTTATCAGGAGACAACCAATGGAATTACTCTTTGAAAGAGACTTCAAAAGCTCTAAAACTACAAGAGAACATCTTTTCTAACACCACCAGCACATACACAAAATAATCAGCAAAAATATACAACTTCCAAGCCCTACCAGTCTTCTGGTGCATTGGGTCACCTTTCAGAAAAACAAAACAAGAAAGATGTTAAAGTTTGTATAATTTTGACCCTAAATCATTAAATAACATTATGAGATGCAAAAAATAAAAGAATTCTCCTACCCATAGAGGGTATTCGGGTATACAACTAACAAAAGCACAGCGTTTCAATAGAAACCATGTTTTCAAATTTGAATCATTTTAAGTTTCTTCAATATAAATAAAAGTGGCATTGTGTTAAACAATCTCATGAACACCGGCAAAACACTTTCAACTTCGTATGGCACATTTTTACATCCTTTTCATAACATCAAGTCTGAAGTATTAATTATATAAGTTAAAAAACATACCCAAATTGTATCATATATCTTGAATCCCTCATTTTCTTATTTCTAGAACATAGAAAAACATCAAATTCTGTTTCAAAAAAGTTACAATGACGTTAAAAGGGTTAAAACTAAAAAATCTGATACCGCTCCATATATTGTAAAAAGGACGATGAGAGCCAAATAACAAGGCCGAGGAAAACCAACCCTAAATAGAACCTCTGGCACTAAACAAGCCGACGCCAAATCAAAGCCAAGCGGAGTTGATTCAAAAGTCACTAAGGTAACACCTTCCAATAGGGAGCTTGATGGGAGGGATTTTCTACCTAAACCATCTCTAGAAAAAAAAGAAATATGCCATACTTCATCAGATCCAACCATTTTAATCTTATTGAAAAATGTATCCTATTTTAATGTACATGGCTATGACCATATACCCATCGATTTTCTGATAGATCCCCCATATCTATCAATCGCTCTTTAACAACCCCATATTCATACAACTACAACTTTTTGTCTGCCATACCACGTGTTTCCTCTTTTTTCCCCCCATGTCTATTATCATTTTATAAAGAATTTTGATTTCCACAACATTTCAATTTAACAACCATACGTCCACACCAAAGTGCACGCTGTCATGCACTCATTGTGAACGGCACCTAGCTGTATTGGTGATTATGCAGTGCGCCTCTGACACGAGGGAAATTCACCTGAGAACAACAAGACAATAGTGCAGGCGACCTCCTGTCAATACGGACAATGCCGAATGTGTCAACATGTGGTTGTATGTGCTCGCGAGACATACGGATGACATACTTTTGGGGTGAGTGGGGGGTTTGTATTGCATATGAAAGCACAATCTTGCAAGCCTCGAATCGAGCCCGCTTGTATGTACCACAAAACGACGCAATGACTCGAATTCAATGGTGTGAACAGTCAATAGGGAAAGTTTTGACGAACGCCGCCGACAAGCGTCATTGGTCATCTCAATGTCTACTACTAACTATCGCGATAGGTCGTTTCATCGCCCACCGCCACAAACAAAATGCATTGATGTGTACCCTCGCTAACTATATCAAAGGACCTTAGTTGAACGTTAAAACCTGCGATTTTCACCGATGACATTGCGGTTATTCATGTAACTTGCGCAATAAGGCCCCTGTTTTCCACTATGGATATGCACCGGATGTTCGTAGATCAACCATTCCCTCCGATGCTTGGCTGGTGTGACATCGAACAGAATCGACGCGGTCCATGGGGTGTGGACGTTCCAATTCAACCCAAACCAACATGTGACGAGGCCGAGGCTGCATGGCGCAACGTGAAGGCTGCATGGGGCACCATGTATGACCATGGCCCTCCGATTCCTCATGCCATGTGTTGCATTGTGGGTATGAGGGCTCCAACCAGCCTCCCAGTGTACGCAAAAAGTGATTGGCAGCCGTGGTTGCATATGCATCCCATCACACTGTCGCATATGTGACCCCATGGTTCTATTGTCATCAATGTTTCTCTTGTTATAATTGGATGCCCGAATGCGTTCACTACCCTAGCACCTTCTCAGCCTCCATCTGCAGGACATACTATGTTCATATGAGTACATGTTTATTACTCCACATTTGTCTTCCATTTTCTACGTGTAACGTTGAACATGTACAAGTGCGATATAATGGCTACACGATTAACATATTCATGGGGTTATTCACATCATCCCCACTACACATATCACACAGAGTGCCAAAGACTACCACATCTAGGCCTTTTCAAACACATCATAGTGTCTATCACTTACACATCACGCATTGAAAATGCATTAAATATACATTTTCATGCTCTTGCATCCTCAGTGTGCACAACATTCGATGAATGGACTTGGTCGTCCACTGACCAACCATCGCTGGACCGTAGGTAACAACAAATGGATCCAGACACTCATCTCACACGTAAGACACATGTTGTTTGTCATACAGCAACCATCAGGGTAGCAGTCAAGAAACTGCACATTATGTTACATGTCGGACAACGTTGAATAAGCACCCTCTACGTCACAATCCTCCACTTTGTAAAAGACATCTACGTGCTCCTCCTCACACGCACTGTCCACTTTTTCACACGCTCCATGTTGACATGGACACATGTACATCTTCACAATGTGTACTGGACTTGGTGTCCAATCCTTCCATGTCATGAGGATGTATGTCGCGTCGGCTCCAGCAAGGAAACAAATCACTAAATCCATGGTTCTCTGTGCTGGTGTGCTAATGAAAACACTAAACTCAAGGTGTGTTGAAGAGACTGAACCTCAGGGCAATCCACGTCCTTTATACCTACATTGAACACACTTGTTTCCTTTAATACCTACAGCAAAAATCCATATTTTCATGTTGTCATGATGTGTGCGGTTTGTAATCACTTAACGAACGGTTTAAGAATTCTTCATTAAAGAACATGGATCATGGACCATTCTATTCATCACTTGCAAAAACACTCTGGCTTCCATCACCCCATGACAAGCACCCTACCCCAACTGCACTACCCACCTAGTCTTGCTAGCCCTGCAACAGTCCTCGTGGTCAAAATTTAGGCCCTCTTACAACCCTTGTACATGCAATGGAGAAGGTAAGGCAAGCTCCTCCTCTTCCATTTTGGTCCTTGCTATTGTGACCACGTGTCCTTTTACCCTAAACCATCTGGGACATGACGTGCAACACACACATGGTGACAGAAGTGAACAAATGAGTAACCCTGAACTTGTTAGAGATGAACACTACTATTCACCACGGTTTGTAGTAGCAAGGCAAACATACCTTTGAGAAGATATCAGGCTTTTCATCCCACTCCTCTACACAGTCCTCCCACCCGTCCATAACATAAGCTTGTTGCTGTTCATGAACTATTCTTGCTTCCCATTCCCTCTGTTGGTGCTAGTCACTGAAGTGGTTTCCATCCTTGGGCTCCTCATCATCTGAGTCACTAAGAACATGCCGTTCAGGGTCGTATATCTCTTCTTGCACACTGTCATAGCTTGCTGCCTTGTGGTCATTTTTGACTACGTCAGTTGCAGGACTCGCCGGTCCTAGTGCCATTGCAGGTGCGGCAACGACTAAAGAGGCTATTGCAACAACTCTGTGTGCTGTTTCACTAGTGGTCTTGTGCTCTGACTACTCAACCCATCCCCAGCCCACGCGAATCCCTTATAGGCTTGTCCCTTGATTATCGTCTGAACAAAGGAAAATCCTCTGTGATGCTATACCAACAACACGTGAACTAGTTGCGCTGTTGGTGGAGGTACCTGTGGCAACATGAGTAACTTGTATTACACCAGCCACAAGTTCTCTTTCTTCTTCGGTCTCAGCTGGAGGACACCTACCAGCGTTAGCCTCTGCCCTCATGGCATCATCTACTCATTGTAGCCGGCGTTTCAGAGCATTGGCTGCTCCCTCTGTAGTAGGAGCCACAACAAGCTCACAGGTACACTTTTTCTTTGTGTGTCCCTTTCGGCTGCACCGCTAAGACGTAGTTTTTGTGCCACTTGTCCTCAAGATTCCATCGAGCACTCTAAAACTGCCCTACTCCACATTAAGGTCCTAGCTACTGCCATAGCACACCCACCGGGACTTTCAGCGGTGCTGGGTTGACGCCAGGCATATGGAAGTTGTAGGTGCACCTGTATGCCAGGCGTGTTAGACCAAGGTAGCATAATGCCTCGGCTTGCTTCCCACGGTCGATGACAAATGCACATGCATGTGCACACGGCTGCCCCCACTCCTTCCACGAACCGCAAGTAAACGTCCGGTCCTGCGCGTTCACCATACGCGTTCTCTTACTAGGCCCCATCATGTTGCAACTATGGGGCCCTTCGTCGACGACGTTCTAGTTATGCACAAAGACGTCGCTGTTCAGGAGGCGCTTTGCCGTTGTTTAGGCAAGTTGACCCTTGCACGATTTGCTAAGTTTGCGCCTATCTACAAGGAAGCGCTTCACCCATGTGTACAAAGAGACAAAGCAGTACAAGGGAAAAAGTTTCTTGCAGTCAACGATGCGGGCATTCAAAGACTGCACTGTGTTTGAGGAGGTGTGTCCACCAGAAACGAGTAAACAGTACAGTCGAGCCCTGTGTTCCTCTGGGATGCCGCACACCCGGTCAGCTCCTAGTAGGTACACTTCAGCGTAGGATTTGTCGGCACAAATCTGTTCTTCACACCCCATCCACTCTACGTGGGTAAGAGCATATGTCAGCCGCCAAAACTAGTACCCTGCTTGCTTCCCGAACTATTGCCTTATATTCTGCCGCAACTGGAAGCAACAGTAGGTGCGATGAGCCCCGCGCAGCTCCTTCTCCACAGCATTCAACAAGCCATTGCCACGGTTTGAAATGACAAGCGTGCCCTTCTCTGCCGTTGTTTGATACGCAATCGCTAGCTACTCCAAAAACCACTTCTAATTCTCTTCATTCTTCCACTACACCATGGCCCACGCAATTAGCACAACGTTGTCATTGGCTTCCAAAAACTCACAGATGAGGAGCACCTATTTGTGCCCGTTCTTGAGATGTGTGCCGTCCATCATGAGGATTCGACGTGCGTGTTAAAACCCGAGGATAGTAGCATCTGGGAAGACAAACGCCCTCATGAACATGCCCTCCTTCTTCGCCTCCGCAGCTGCATGCGTTTTCTTCTCCACACACTTCAGCTAAATACCCCCTGACACAGTTTGTAAGGAACCCTAAATCATACGTTGCAAAACGTTTTGCACAGAAAATGTCAACAATACATACCTCTTCAAAGTAGAATGGGTAAAGACTCTATGATAAAGGTTTGGGCTTGATGATGTCTGCTTACGCCTTACTATTCGCCCAGTACATCGTGTTCTTCTTGCCCGCTTTGTCCATGGCTTTGCGAACAACAGTACCCAACGTCTTGACGTGAGCTGTGGGGTTCCGCTTCAGCGTTGACTCAATTTGCTGCGCCACCCACTTCACAGTCTTCGCCGGGACTCCGCGACCAACACCCGGGAAACACTTGTGACCGTCAACGAATTCGTCCACCATGACACCGGCACCATTTGGCGTCACATGTACACAAAGTAGCCACGCGCAACCTTTGTCCTTGTAACTGCCCACACCGTGTAGTGAACCGTGTCTTCTCACTTCACAGCCACGGAATAGTCATTTTATTGGTGATGGAGTAGTCATTCACTGCTGCGCGTGCCTGTGCCATGTCACAGAACGTCATCCCAGGGGGGAAAGTAGGCTTTGCTTTTCTCCGCATTGGGGCCTAACCAAACGCCTCATCATCCGAGGACCCTACACCAAAAACATGGACATGGCACAATTGAAAGGACACATGGATATTGTTACATTTTTGACAATAGGGGAAAACAATCCAGAATGTTTAGCATCTACATGATTCGGGCGACACAACCTTAGTGTGTCTCTTGGTTTTTTGGGCAAAATGAGGAGCACATGACTACGTTGCTCATGCTCAAAGTGGTCATTGTACACAAGGTTTTTGGTCGAAGGGGTTAGGGGCACAAGACCTGGCTTGTTGAGGTGCGGGTGTGATAAATGATGAAGTTCAGGAAGCAGAGAAGCGTCGTCCCACCTATGCCTATGGGACGTAGCCCATTGCAACTGGGTTGCCATCTTTAACGACCTTAATACAATACATGTAAAACTAAAATTCAATGCACAAGATACCTAGACTCACCGGGCTAAGAGGCGTTAGCAAGTCCATCCATGACATGCGGCAGCCATGCATGGTGGGTGTTTGACAAGCATCGGGAAGCTTTGGACTCTACTGTTAAGAGCGATCAAGATAAAGGTCCAAAGCGAGACCACCGAACACCTTGGACAGGACGCTGGAAGGCGATAGTCTCCCCACCAATCCTTCAAGTGTTGTGTGCACGATACACAAAATAAACATTGTGGCATGGTCTTGTGGGGATTCGCCGTGCGTCCTCGTACATGCATAACATCTGACCCGATGAGTGTCATTGTCTTGCCTCGTGTCGGCGCATAGAATGTCGCGAAAAGGACGCCTTGTCAACGGGGGACAGACTAGCGGTTACTAACAATGACGGCGAGTTGGTGAGTTGCGTCCTATGGTTTACCGTTGGGAGTGACAACTTGAACAATGTGTTTCATCAAAGGACGATCGGCCCTTGGTGAATGCCGTTTCAACAAACAGGAAGTCCGACAAGTTTCCTTTGCATAAATGTTAACCCCCCATAATACAGAAGGCGTAAGGAGGGGTTGCTGACAGATTAAGCCATGCTCTTGACTCTATTAGACAGTCTCAATTTTGGGCGACGACTGATCGCTAATCCCCACCCGGCCATTAAAGAACAATGAACAGTCACGTTTTACACATACACCAACTTACCTTTCTAATGAAAAATTAAATACTCCATGTCCACCTCTGTGAAAAATGTATGCCACACAGGTAGGGCGTACTTTTTCGCCCGATGTGGATATGGCGCTGTTAAAATTGCATAAACCGCATATGGGGTTCTTTGTTTTTGAGTACGTGGATATGGGGGAGTTAAAACTTTGCACTTGGATATGGGAGGGTCCGCCCTTCGAGAATGTGGATATGCTAGCTATTCTGCCCTTTCATGTACCCATTCTTCATTTTCAATAGAATTTGGACATGCTTTAAGATGACATATAAATTATCTCATGAGTTTTATCAAAACATTATGCTTTGTTTGATTCTAATCATCACTTTAACAAAATGGTGTTCAATAAACCATGAGATGATATCTCACCTTAAATTCATTTTTCTTATAACTTGCAACACTTTTAAATATGTCCTTGCCATATTTCCATTTCAAATGTCATCATGATTTCATCCTTGACAACTACCAAAACAAATCATGAGTAGTTGTTATAAAAAATTTTTTATTCTCACATCCCATCATCCATGTCCGTAAGGAAACAAATAACTTCATTTGTGCTTGGAAAGAAAGTTTATAACGCATTTCACAGAAAATATCCATAAAAATACATGATTCAAAGACTCCTACATTGGACTTGATTCAAACCATGTTTCTTTTACTATGCCGCAATCTTCTGCCCATGCAAAGCCATTACATGTGCCTTTAAACATTAAAAAACCTAAAAACAAAGGGGAACACATAAAAACATGGAAAAACATACTAAACATGAAAAACAAATGTTGGATTGATTTCTATGGTATTCATTTCTAATGAAAAAAATGACAAAAAAAGAATTTCTTTCAATAATTGTGCCTCAAAAAACATTCGAAAGGCCAATAAGTAAAGAAAAAGAGAACAAATGATGAAACGATTGCAAAACAAATAAACAAAGATGCATAGAAGCACACAAACACGTAGATACACACACATATACACACACACACGCACGCACACACACACACAGACACAAGCACACACACACACACACACACAAAC
>SZWC01004506.1:9496-48207 GCA_023375785.1 Penium margaritaceum | reverse complement strand
CCTGGGGGGGGGGGGAGGGGGTGCTCCTAGGTAGTGGAGTTACTCCTTTAAGCACTTTGAGCAAAAGAAGTGAGAGCTGAGAGTGTTCAGAGATCCCCACAATGCACACTCCATGCACCAAGGCTCGTGTTGCTTAGAAAGCTTGGAAGCACAAGAATTAGTAGAAGTGAAGGGGGAAGTGAGAGGAAGAACACATTGGTGAGTGTTGAGGAAATGAAGAAATCCCATTTAGCGATGCTCTCTCTAACAGAGTAGATTGTGGAAGGCACAACGTGACAAACGACGCCACGGAAGGTTGAGAGACTTAAAGATCTGGCTCAAAATGTGAGAATTGAGTGACGAGTGAGCCAAAGGTTGGGGAACATCCCCTTGTCCCCTTCCTGGCTTGAAGTGCGTGCATCTATGCAATACAACGGCCAAACTGATCAAAAGAAGCAATAAAGTGTCTACCTTCAAAGCAGAAACGAGAATAGTCCGGGGAGCCAGACGTGTTTCCAGGGTGCCCGAATGACAATTCGAAAGAAGTATCACAAGCACAGGACATGGCCCTGCATAATCAAGTTCAGAAACAACAAACGCACAGGACAGCCAAGAAAATGGCTCGACGAGGTGGCCACAAGATAAACTGTCATGAAGAGCAGAGAGCTGATAAGGTGAAGTTGAGGCTGTCAATGTAGGCGTCAACCTCCGTAAAGTGCCTGTAGGTGAGTGGCATTAGGTCCATAGGTCACTAGGAGGACTGATGGGACACCAACACTCCCCCCTTGGCCAGTAGGCGCCACACGACATAAACAAAGAAGGGGCACAACCAAGAGGCAAAAAGAAGCCACAATATGAGGAACAAAGACCACACGGGGAGCAATAGAGGCAGACACACGTAAATTGGGATGGCAACGGAGGGATTGGAGACCAACAACAGGCACTGGGACCTTGAACTTTCCATTGCAAAGTACCTTTGTTAGAAATTCAGCACATTGCTGCCACATTTCAACACAAACCAGGCGCACATCACCACACGCTATGTGTTTGTGCACAATGCGATGCTCAATGTTGATGTGCTTTCTGCAATGTGACGCATGATCTTATTGTTGAAGCGAAGGGTGATGCAATGGATGGACTAGCGCAGCTGCTGCATGACACGACAAAACCAGATGCTCTCATAGACATCGGTCCGTAAGGCAAAATAATCAACCTCAATCGACCTGCGCACGACACAACCTTGCTTGGGACTCTTCCAAGAGGCGGCGGTGCTGCAGATGAGGAAGATGTACTATGATCGGTTGGGTGTGTTGCGATCTTGAGCCCAATCAACACTCATGTCGGCCATGACAAAGTGCTGTGCAAGATAGCACAAGTGCTCACGGGAGTGGACACAACATAATACACTACATGCAATGGCGTCTCAACATGGAGGAAACACGGACACTGGGAGAACTGGGAAAAGAATTTGACGACAAATGCAACATCAGTACGCGTGGTGGTACCAAGGCGTATCAGAGACCCAATGACCTTGAGGTATGTCCGGTAAAGTAGTTTTCTTCAGGAGCCTCTGCACTGTTGGATTCATGGGTGTGGAGGCGTGGGGAACAACTGCCAGCAGGTCATAGAAACGCTTCCCTTGGGTGCAAACATATCCTACCTCATGCACACTTAGCACTTGTCGCTCATGGTCACGCTCAATCTCCATGTCCAAGAAGACTTGTGTATACCAAACATTCTTCATCTTGTATGAAAACTTTAAGAGGGCCTTCATAGCATGCACAACATGAGGATCCAAAGATCCAATCAAGAGGTCATCGACACAGACCAACATGGTGATGAAGGGTGCCGACAGATCCATCACAAAGAGAGCATGGTCGACTGGATTGTGACGGTAGCCATCATTCTCAAGGGTGGTGAAAAGCTCAAGGTTCTAGCAGCGTGGAGACTGCTTTAACCTGTAAAATATCTCAATGATGCTGGTCGCGCCAGATGCGATCATTGTCCTCGTCAATACAGGGTAGCTCAACCTCATGGATATCCTCGTTGGGTCAACACTGGAAGAACAAATTATTGACGTCGATTTCATGGAGCTCCATGTTGTGTTCAACCACCTGATCAGCAGTGTCTTGGCGGTGGTTGAATTTGCCATAGGGGAAAAGGTGTTACAAAGTTCCACACTAGTCACTTGCAAGAGTGAGGCGAGCCTTGTAGTGCTCAATGATGGCATCGGGTTTGCACTTGCGCCTACAAACCCAACAGCCAAAAATTGCCTTATGGCCCTGTGGAAGATCCACCTTCTCATAAACGTCATACATTTGATGGAATCAAGGTCTTTGCGCATGACCTGCTCCCAAAGGGTTGCATTCAGGACGGAGTGAGCCCGGCAAACTATGTCCGGATCTGGCAAGGGCACCGTGGTGCCATGGGAAGGGAGTGTCATGGTAACAGGGGTGTGACGTGCGGTGGGACCAGACTCGACAGTTGCAACTGCACAAAAGAACTCATCCATAGTCAAAACATGCCCACGTGCTGACATGGGCTGGAAAACAACGCCACAGCACAAGTGCATCAAAATCAGTGGCAGGTGTATGATGGTCAAGGACAAAGGCCGCAGCCGGGACAGAGGGACAAGTGAACAAAAAAGAACCACCGGATGGAACTGAGGAAAACAATGAATGAAGGTGGCTGTGAGGTGCTCGACTGAAAGGCTCTTCGGCAAAAAAAGTGGCGGATGTAGCTGGTTTAGATTAGGAGGAGCTGGCATGCATTAAGAACATACTGCAGATGTGCTTGGTGATAAACTAGGTGATGACACAGGCATTGATGTATTTGATGATGTAGGCGGCAATGCAGATACGGCACTAGGTGACCATACAAGAAGTGATGCAAGCGATGATGTTGATGAAGCATGAGATGATGACTCAGGTCGTAATGTAGGCAGTGATATAGGTGATGAGGCAGGTGCTCATGCACCTTCTGACACTGGCCCAAATGCACACACGGATGCAGAACGTGCGGTAGCAGAGGATGGTGTGACAACAGAGGATGGTGCGGGAACAAGAAAATAATTGGACACAGTCACCAATGTCGGTGACATAGGAGGCATGCACGAATGAGGTAATGTGCCAAAGGGCCATCTGGCCCATAAGGTACCTTTAGCACGAGAATCTAGGGCAAGAGAAGGGAAAAAATGAAAAAAAAAAAATCATGAATGAACTTTCTCTCAAAGGAGAGAGCCTCATGTGACTCAACGGTACGCCAAGAGTCAGGGTCCCAAAAACACCAAGCATTGGACTGCTGCAAGATGCCGAGGAATGGACACATGCGGCCGCGAGGAAAGCTCTCTCAACCTAGCTATTCTTCATGGAGCCAAACATTGGCAATGCTTCTCTAGACTCTTGCAAGGTGCAAGTCAGCACAACGAATGTACCAACATTAGTAAAGAGTGATCTTGTGTGGAAGTGGCTTGTGTAGAACCCGGTTCATCCCTATATCATGTACTTCACGGCCTTGTCAGAAAACACTTCAAACAGGCCCGACTCGACCACCATGGTGCGAACCCCAAAAAGCAAAAGTACGGTTTGAGTGTTCAGATATGCCATTCTCGTCAGGAATGTAAGAGGCGGAAGACTCAAACCATACCCCTACCAACGTCAGAAAACCAAAGTTGGGGAAAATGGAATCACCACTGCCATCAACGCAAAAAACATGCAGCTTGTGCTGATAATGTCGCTATTCTCATGGAGAGGAAACATCCCACAAGAATGAGAGTATTCATCTGTCAAGCAGAGGACATAACGACCGACACGAAGGAAATCGACCAGAAATGGATCCTTGACATCAACATGAAAAAGCGCGAGAGGCTCATGGGTGCGAGAAACGGACACATGTCAAGGGGAACGGCACATGTTATCTTGAACAATTTCTAGGCAATGAACAGTACAAGGAGCAGAGAAGTTGAAGGCATACAAACCGACCGTTGGCTAATGATGCATCAAGGTGTGAATGGCAGCATTGCTAACATGGCAAAGGCGGCAATGAAGCAAGCATATGTGCTCCGGAGAGAATGAGGGCATGACATGCTCATGTGCGACAATAGCAGCTACCTAAGTTGGTGCAAATTGCGGGACACGTCAAAAATTCTTGCATCAAAGACCACAAAGCATGACAAGTCTACAACTAAAGCAAATTAGTGCAAATTAGTGCCATGAGTCACAATGAATTCCATGCCCTAATTGTCCAGGGTAGAAACCTATGAAAGACTAATCTTAAGTGCACGCACAAAGAGTGTAGGACCCACGAGCCTCATGATACCAACACCTCAACACCCCAATCAGGTAGCATCTGGAGAGATCTGGTGCGTAGGAAACAGACATCACCGATTGATCCCAAGGAAACAAATGATGAAAGAGACAATGGCATGTGATGGGTAGCACCTGAATCAAGAATCCAGAACCCATATGACACATGAGCGGGAGACGACACATGAGACACAGCAGTGTCTTGAAACCTGGGACAAGAAATCCCACAGAGCTTTGAGGAAGATCTCACCACCATCGACTGTAGGCCGGATGTGGCCGCTGAGGACCTTGTCATGATTCAAACGCAATAAACGAGATGGTGTTTTATGGCCATTTGAGCTCAAGAGTCAAATCTTAGGTTACGTGGGTAGAGTTTTTTTTTTCTACAAGAGTTATAATAACAATGCATTACCTTCTTTTGGGTGATCCTTGCTAGCCAAGGCTCACCCATTGGCCGGCGAGCCTTGCTTGCCGGCTGAAAACAAGCTGCAAGTACAAAACAACCCTCAGGAATAGCATAACATAGGACTGCCTGCGAGGTCCTTCGCCTCAAAATGATAAGTTACATTGTTGAAGACCTATTCTAGTCCTACAAAACATGCGATTTGAGGTCACATCTAGGTTTTCAAACATGAACAAAGAACCGTGTCACTGAAGTATCAAGAATGAAAATGTACATAGACTTAGCTTGGAAACTTTTCCTCACGGTCTGAAAGAAACTGCTTGTCTCGACTATCAAAAGGAAAAGATACACTAAAAAAGATGACCTAATAGAAAGGAGGCCAGTTCCTTCAGTCCACTATAAGTCACCATACGTACTGACACTTACCGATGACTAAATTTAGTTCCATTGGGCATTCTTTGTAAAAGCAAAGGTAGATGCTCAATGAGCCATCATGGAATGGATCCCTTTGGCTGAGCGACAGACCGTCCGCTCCTTATGCATTCTATGCATTGATGAAGGAAGAGAATTCCCAGGGAAACTTGAAACAGAGATGAAGGTCAATGAAATTGTACACCAAACTACAGTACCATACACTCCTCAGGAACATGGGGTGGGCAAGAGATGGCACAGAACACTGGGAGATCCCCATTGTACCTTGCTGGCTGAATCTGGTCTGTCTTTTGGGTTCTGGGAGGAAGCAGTGAAAGACCTCATCTTAGTGTGGAACCAGGTGTCACAGGGCCCTCTTCCCAAGTCCATCACCCCCTGGGAAATGTGATTCAAGCAGAAGGAACATCTATGGCCTGCACAAGTGTGGGGCACAATGGCATGTGTGTGGTTTTCTGTTCCATAACGTGGACACAGACTAAACCCTCGGGGAAGGTACTGTGTCTTCGTTGGAGTGTCACATGCCACCAAGGCATGGAAACTCTGAGACTCCTTGCATCAAAATTTGTTGAGAATCGAGATGCATCAACATTTGTTGAGAGTTGAGATGCCTCATTGTTGGAGCGTAGACCCATCACAACCATTCTAAGGGCTGACTCACGCACTAGTTGTGAATGTTCCTCAACTTCGCTCGGAGTATGTCAGCGTCGCTGTCTTGATCCCACTGGTCTTATCAAGTGTCGTTTGACGTTCAAGCACAGATTACGACATGGAACCAACATCACCAGTTTTTCATGACCTGTTCACACCAGCAAACCTGGCCAGAACATGTACAGACACCTTCGGATTTCCATTCCGGTTGAACCAACACAAAACAACACCAGCCAATCTGGCACAGTACGTCATTCCCAACAAAATGTGGCCAGATTTTATTACATACAATTGCACCATACTGTTGGACCTACAAGTATTGTGTCTACCCTCACTGAGCCTTTCACTGTTGAGGACGCTGGGGGTCATCCAGACACGGCAGAGTGGGAAAAGGCCATGGTGGATGAACTAATTACTTTTCTGGAACACAAATTCTATAAGCTTATACCTCTGCCACAAGGGCAAAAGGCCATTAATGTGAATTGGGTGCACAAGGTGAAACGAAATCTGCTTGGTCTGTTTGGAACATACAAGGCCTGAATGGTAGCCAAGGGCTTTCACCAGATACCAGGACAAGACTTCACAGACACATATGCACCCGTAGGGAAGTATACCTCTGGTCACGTCCTGCTGGAGGTTACAGCACGTGAAAACTGAAGCATCCATGACATGGGTGTGCAGATTGTGTCCCTGAATGGTTTGTTGTACAAAGAACTCTATGTTGAACAGCCACCAGGTTTTACTTATGGCATATATAGACTTTGACTTCTACTGAAGGCCCTGTATTTCCTGAAGCAAGACCCAGGGTAGTGGAACAAAGTGATCTGCTGTATACTTGAGAATCGAGGCTTCTTACAGAGTCCACCCACCCCCTCCTTGTTCATTCGCTCGGATGAAAATGTCACGGTGGCTCTTTTGGTGTATGTGGATGACGTGTTGATCTTGTCTCCCTCTCTCCATCTCGCTCAGACAACAAAGTCACTCCTGGCAATACACTACCACATGAAGGATTTGGGAGAAGCACAAGGATTCCTTAGCATGACCACCATCCCTGAACGGGATGGTCGTCACAACGCACACTGAAACTCCACCAGGGAAGATTCAATGCATAGTTGATATGTCATTTCTTTCGCCTTGTACAACATCTACCTCGTCAACACTCGCCCATGAGCCTAGATGTGCATGGCTTCCTCCTCGGTCCACACATACGTGATTACGGAACGGACACAAATCTACAGCTGTACATATGAATTGTTGGTAGTCTCACATACCTCTCATGCACCACACAACCGGATATTTCCTATGCAGCTAACACCCTTGTATGGTTCTATTAGCATCCTCACATTGTACATCATGAGGCACTGCTCAAGCTGTTGTGCTATGTGTTTGAAACTGCATCAACGGGCCTCGTCTCCACCCGTGACGACAACTCCTTGCTTGATGGATCTTGCAACAGTGGTTATGCATGGGACAAGACTGCGCATAGTCGAGGGAGGGAGGCGTGTTTTCTGAGTATGGGAAATAGCCGTATCATGGCACAGTGAAAACCAGTCATGTGTGGCATGTTGTGTGGTGGAGGCCTAGTACATGGTCCTGGGTGAAGCTGCTTGTGAAGGGTCCTGGTTGTATCGACTGCTTGAGGATTTGGGATTCACTGTACGAGCTGTAATACTACACTAGGATGGTTCAACAGCTAGGCGAGTTACTGCCAATGATGGGGTACTACACCTACGCACTAACCATATTGAAGACGGACATCATTTTTTCTGTGAGGCCATAGAGACAGGCACTATGTAGGTATGTGAAGTGTGAAAAGGTGAGGAGCTCGTAGACTTCCTCACCTCACCAAATCAATTCAATCTCCTGCTCTTCTCACATAGCTCCATAAGCTTGGCTACATACCAGCGACACCCTCGGCCAAGGGGACGTGATAACCCTTTTTCTATACAATTTTTCATGTGTTTCCTTGGATGTGTAGTGCATGCGGATCCAACTACTGATGGAGACCCTCGCCGATTTCCAGGACACACGCCTACCTACCTCCACGTATGGCAGTTTTGTCAGCCTGTCTCACACATTCCACATGCCATCGAACCATGCCTTCTCTCTGCCTCATGATGACCTACCTATGGATGAAACTGTGAGAATTTGTGTTTGTAGAGCATATCAGAGTGCAAGGGCCCGTCAGCCAGTAGTATCCCCTCAACATGATAGAACATGCATCTGTGCGCTTGTATTAGAGCAGACATACTCCACTGACGGTCTAGTTGTCCCCTGACAATAAGCTCAGTTTTAGTCAAGGGACCTACACAATCCCAGTCAGCCACATAATTGTTGGAAATGGAGGAGAGAGGGAGCCTTGGAGCGGCGAGCATGTAGGACTGAAAGGGCATCACTTGTGCTGAAGAATGGTTGTTGAATCACTCAAAATGACGGAGTACATATAGATCTAGAGCTTGGGCAAGTCAGCCCTCTCACAAGCCACACCACTTAGCTATGGAGGCTAAGGCTTACACACTAGAGTCCACAATCTCACACAAGAGAGGAAATCAGCCTAGCAATCAGGCTGACCACTCACACACGACCTAGAGAGCTAGAAAATTCTCTCATGGCACATTCCTAGTTGTCACATAACCCACAATCCCACGGAGAATCGCCATGTGTCCATGGCTAGCACACAAGGATCTCACCTCACCTAAAAAGTAAGGAGAGATACCTTTTCCCTTAGTCAGCACACTTTGACGAGGCAACCCAAGAATCGAGGACCTTTTTGGATATTTCTCCCATCAGGTCTTGACCCTGGACCTCTTGCCTTTTTTCTTTCTCAGGCTAAGGCATGGAGTCGTCGCCCATGGTCGCCCAGACACCGACGGTTGATGACCCCAGAAATTCCGAAAATTCATATATCTCAATCCGTCTGTTGGATCGGCCTGAAACTTGCACCGTCGACATTTATCCACCTGATCTTTCCAATGGTGAAGTTAGATTGACAATCGGAGCAGGTATCTGGTAGTTTCCTGGAACTTGAACCTGTGGACCTGAAACCAAGCCGGATGGCCCATTTTCCAACAATCTCCCACGTTGCCGTAATCAGAGTGGGTTGAGTCCACATGCCTTCATGCAAAACTGCTGCTTCTCACAGGCCACTAGCTTGGTACAGAAATCAGCGACCTGCTTGCTGGTTGGAGTGAATTCCAGCTTGATAGTACCCTCCTGCACCATGTGCCTGATGAAATGATATGCAATTTCAATGTGCTTGGTGCATGCATGGTGCTCAGGAATCTTGGAGAGTGCGATTGCGCTCTAGTTGTTGACGCACACATGAACAGGAGCTGCTCCAATCCCACTCATCTCTGCCATGAGACATTGGAGCCAAACTGCTTCCTTTGCTCCAAAGCTAAGGGACACGTACTCAGCTTCTGTGCTTGAAGTGGCCACAACCACCTGCCGCTTGCTGTACAAGCTTATGGCACCTCCATTCATGAGGAACACATGTCCAGAGATGGAATTTCGATCCTCAGGGTTTGAAGCCCAATCTGCGTCAGTGTAGCCGATGATGCTGATGTTGGTGCCATTGTAGGTGATGCCGATGTTGGTGGTTCTAGCAAGGTAGCGGAAGATCCGCTTCACCGCCTTCTGGTGCTCAGGTCTGAGATTTGCCATGTTCTGGCTCACAGCACTCACAGCCTATACAAGGTCCGGCCTGGTTGCCACCATCAGGTACATGAGACTACCGACAACGCTCTGGTACTTCTACCGCTCAGCTACATCTGCTTCTCCACTAAAGCTCATGAGGTACTACCGCGTCTCAAGCGGCATGCCGATGGGTTTCGCTTCTGCCATGCTGAACCTTCATCCTTAATGTAGCGGCTCTGCTGCAGTATGAGGGTACGTGCTTTGTGGTCATGAGTAATCTGGATACCGATGAAGTATGAGGCTTCCCCGAGATCATACATCCAGAAGCGCTCCAACATCGCCTCCTTGAACTCTTGTAGTGCACACATGCTGTTGGAAAGGAGGAGCATGTCATCCACATAGACAATGATGATGAGCACCTCATGACCATGCTGCTAGCTATAGACATTGTAGTCACACTCGCTGCGCTCAAACCCCATGCACTGTAGCACCGCGTCTAACTTCTGGTTCCAAGCACGCAACGTTTTCTTGAGACCGTACGGCGAATTCTGTAGCTTAGAAACAAGGTGCTCCTGACCATCCATGACATACCCCTCCGGCTGCTCCATATAGATCTCCTCCAAGTCACCATTCAAGAACACCGTCTTGACATCCATGTGATGAACCTCAAAGTCCTCAGCTGTTGCATAATAGTGGAGCGTGCGCACAGAGGCAAATTCTGCAACACGGGCAAAGACTTCTGTGTAGTCGATTCCCTCTTGCTGCAAGTAGCCCTTGGAGACCAGCCTCGCTTTGTACTATTCTAGGTTGCCATTCGCTGCTTGCTTTTTCTTCAATGCCCACTTGCACTTGATCACCTTGCGGCCAGGTGGACGCTGTGCCAGCTTCCACGTGCCATTGTCCAGCTGGGACTGTATCTCTTGCTGCATAGCTTGCGCCCAATCTGCTGCATCCGTTCAGCCATGGCCTCCTTATATGACGTTGGTTCATCTGAATCTGTTGCAACTGCAACGTGCATCTGTTCTGGTTTCTGCAGCATCTAGAAATGCTCGCGCTCACCAGGCTTGTAGCGCACCCTGAGGGGGTACCTGCAACCTTGTGCTGGGGCGTTAGCGGGCGGCTGGCGCGGTGCTGCGGGTACAACTGGTGTTGTTGGTGGTGCTGAATCTCCTTCCTCTGCATCTGCCAATGAGGCCGTTGTACCTGTTGCATCTGACGTAGGAGAGTAGATTGTTTCTCCCACTGTCACAATGGAGGAAGATCAGGAGAGACTGGGTCAGGAAGGGAATCTGCTCCCACTGCTGCGTTAGCTGCTGGTTCCGCTACTTCTTCGCAAACAATGTTGGTGCCAATGACGTTGCTCTCGTTGAAGACGACATCCCTGGAGATGGTGACGTGGCCGGTATCCCTCTCATAGAGGTGATACGCCTTGCTTGCCATGTCATAGCGGATCATCAGCATCTGTGCGCTCTTTGCGTCCCACTTTTACTGCTTCTCCTTGGGTACGTGCATGTGCGCCAGGCTGCCGAATGGACGGAGATGACCCACACTCGGCTTCTTGCTGAACTACGCCTCGTATAGTGTCATCTGCTCCAGCGCCTTGGTTGGACTGCGATTCTTGATGTATACTACCGTGCTCACTGCTTCAGCCCAAAAGTCGTAGGTGAGCCGAGCCGCATGTAGCATGGAGCGCACCGACTCAACGATGGTGCGGTTTGCGCATTTTGCTACGTCGTTCTACTGTAGTGAGTATGGCGCGGTGTGCTGCGCCTTGATGCCAGCTGCTGCGAGGTAGTCCTGGAAGTCTTTGCTCAGCTATTCACCACCGCGGTCGCTGGGCAACGCCTTGATTCCCTTTCCGATCTGGTTCTCCACCATTGCCTTTAACTCCTTGAACCTATAAAAACACTCGTCCTTAGAAGCAAGGAAGTTCACAACAGTGTAACGGCTGAAATCATCAATGAAGGTGAGAAAATACCTAGAGCCTCCAAAACTCTGGGTCTGCATCGGGCAACACAAGTCTATGTGGACCAGCTCATGCACCTCCTTCGTGCGCTCCCCTGCTCCAAAGAATGCCTCGCGATGCTGCTTCCCCTCAAAATAGCCGATGCACAACTGCTACTCAAAATGGCAGATGGTGGACAATTCACGCACCATCTGCTTCGTTTGAAGCTGTTGCAAGGCGCGCATGCCGATGTGGCCACAAGGCGCATGCCATATCTCGCCATCTTTTTCCTACACCACTGCTACAAGACTCTGCTCACGCCGGATCTTGGTTACCCCGAGCAAGCGGTACATGTCACCTTCCTTCATCGACTTGGCCAACTCCTCTCCCGTTTCCTTGTCGAGGATGTAGCCATAGTCATCGTCAAAGATGACACGCAGTCCTGTGTTGGTGAGAGAGGAGACTGAGAGAAGGTTGAACGTAGTATCAAGTACATGTAACGCGCCATGGAACAGTCTGACTTCAATGCCACGTGGAGTCTTCAACCACATCTCCAAAATCCCAATCCCCTTAGCATACACCACCCGATCATCACTCAAAGAAATAGGGCAAGGGGGAATTCACAGCAACTACAAAAACCACTCCATCTGGTGCGTCAAACTCTTGGTGCACCCTGAATCTTTGTACCATGCCAGGTCCGCTTTTTCTACCTCTGACATGTCTGACTTCACCATGAAGAGGCGGTTGCGCACCTTCGCGACCATGTTCATGTTCCAAAAATAGCACACGCCGGTTTGGTTCTACTGCTGCTGCTGACGATGTTGTGACTGCTGCTGCGACTATTGTGGAGGCTGCTGCTTTTGTTGCTGCTGCAATGACTGCTGCGACTGCTCCTTCTGGTCCCTCTTAAAATTGAAGCACTCTTTATTGTAGTGCCCCTCTTTTTGGTAGTAGTGGCACTTCCCTTTGTTTTTGCCTCTCATCTTCCCAGACTACTACTGCTGCTGCTGGTTGCGTGATCCCATGGCGACAAAAGCTGCTTCATTGCTGCTGCCACCATTACGCCTTGCTTCATTGCAACGTAATTCTACTTGCACCAGGTGTGTGCAAATGAAGTCGAGGTTGAGAGTTGGCTGGCACTCGAGCGTCTCTCGTACCGTATCATAGCTTGTTAGGAGTCCCCTCATCAAGAGGAGAATGAAGAGCGTCTCTTCCACAGGGTTACCGGCTGCTTTCAGCTGCTTCGCCAGCTCCTTTGCCCTGTCCAAGTACGCCTCCATCCCTTCACCACCCTAAATCTTCAAGGCCATCATCTTCTCCTCCAAAAGTATGAGGAATGCAGGGTCTTTGCTCTCATACTTCTTGCACAATGCATCCCACTCCTCGTTTGCAGTAGCCTTCTCACTCACGTACTGAAGATGCAGGTTAGAGATGGTGTTGACAAGTAACCTATAGGCCTGTTGTTCTTCTCTTTCCACTCATCATAAGCAACTTCCTATTGACGTCAGCAGGAAGTTGCTGACGTCAACATGCCATGATGACGTCAGCAAGGAAAAAATGCTGGCATCAGCTCGCCTTCCCTTTTATATATTCTTTTTTGTCAACCTTTGCGATTGTTGTACGAGCAGGAGGCCGCTCCGCAGCAGCCGCACGGAAGCTGAGCGGAAGTCGCAACACAGCTTCTGCTCACCTGCTGCTGCTGCTGTTGCAGCGTCAGCTACAGCAGGAGCTACGTGGTTGCATGTGGGACAGCCGCCTAGCGGTTGCGTGTGCGGCCGTGGCAGCAATTACACGCCGCTACTGCTCTTGCGCGCTGCGGCTGGTACACGCTGCTGCCGCCGCCACGCGCTACTACCGTTGCTACTGTTGCATTGCTGCTGTGGTGCTGCCGCCGCTAATTCTACCGCTGCTGCTACGCTGCTGCTGTGCTACTGCCACTGCGTGCTGCTGGTGTGCTGCTGCCGCTGCGCGCTGCTGCTGCGGCCGCGTGCCATTGCCACCGCTGCTGTCGCCCTGCTGCTGCTGCTGCTGCTGCTCAGTGCTAATGTTCGCAGCTGCTGGCGACTGGAGTCTGCTGCAGCTGTCTCTTGCTGCCGCTAGCTACTACTGCTGATGTAATCTCACCTGGTTATGGTGAGCGACGTCGACGGCGATCCGATGTCGTCGTCGATGGGTCCCTGTGGATCTGCCGTAGCGGTGACTCTCACCACTGTTGCTTTGTTGCGTCTATGTTGCGCAGCTCGATGAGAACTATCTCACCGCTCTGATGCCAAGAGAAGATGTGTGGAAGCTTCCTAGCGACACAGCCGCTGACTGGGCGTCAGTGCCTGGTCAGACGGTGACGACAGTCACAAGTCGTGCACACAACGGCAAGGGTCTGGCTAGGAGACACAAGGCAAAGTGTCAAAATGCTTCAATAGCATTTGCAGAGATAGATGACAAATGACAGGTCCATGGCATAAGAACCTGCTACGGCGCACAGCGGGTGTCGCACGCGACAGTGCAAAATCTGTCCTAAAACCGGCCCAGAACCACTGTTTTGGCCGTAACTCTGCGTAGACATATCAGAACGCTACGCCGTATGAGCCTAGATGTACAGAATCAAAAGCCAGATGCTACGAATGATTACATGCATGCATCCTATTGAAGTTCGTTGGCCACTCACAACTCTATGCCTCCTTGTCTCCCACACTGTGCACACACACATGTACAGATTAAGCGACAATGCCCCCACCTGGGAAAGTGTCAGACGTGCCCATCCTGGCTGAAGCCATTGACGCCCTCAAGTTGCTGCTGTTGCTGGACCCAGGAGTGTTCTCTGGCACAAAACATGGCCATTGTATTTCTCTCTATGACTTTTTGGGACTCTTTGTGATGCGATAGATGCTAGGGCCCGTACATTCTCACTGTCTTGCTCTGCATTGTGCTCTCTTGCCTTACTTGTTCTGGCGGAGCTGCATATCTCCCGGGTGCTGATCCTCAGGGGGCTACCGTGCCGGTCTTGGCCGTGCACTGGTGAGAAGCCACCCTCGGATTATTCCGAGTGGTCGGGCGTGACCCCCGGGTGGCGGCACTCACCCACCCAAAGGTGATGCTCGAGGTGGGTAAGTGCTCACCGGTTCTTACCTCGCTCGCTCCCCCCTTACTCTCTTTTTGTCTCGTTTTAAGTGTAAGATTTTTCTAAGGCAAGTTACCGCATCCATGGCGCGTCTTGCGTCCCTTTGCCCGTTGCACTCACCAACTCCTCACACATGGCTTACGGAAGCAACTTCCTCGCAACTACTGGTATCAGAGCAGTGAGAAGTCTCTCTCACTTCTCAACGGTCCTGGTCCTTGAGCTTACGCAGCCCACGTCTCCCGTGGTCCATGCATCACCGCAGCGGTCCTCTCAGCTGCTCTCGGCCTCCACTCTCTACCAGTTTGCAGCAGCTGTGTACGCTGCTCTCTTTGGCCACCCTCGACCGAACGAGGCTGTCCTCAATACCACAAAGGCCCCGCGGGTGCTCTCTTACCCGCTTGCGGGTGCTCGGCGGCCCTGGCTACCCTGGGCTGCTTTTCCTTCTTCTGGCCCTCAACTGTTCTTGCAGCTGCACTCAGCCACTCTCCACGACTGCTCTCGGGTGTCATCGGATGCCCTCGGTCACCTGAGGCTCCCAAGTGCACCCCCCCCTCCTCTCTGATTCTCAGCGGATCCTAGATGCTCCCCTCTTCCTCGAGTGATGCCTATTCTCAGTCACTCTCGCAGCCGTTCTATCCATTCTCTGCAATCACTCTCAACTGCCCTTGGCTACCCTCTGTTATCCGTGGCTCTTGGAGTTCCTCTCGTCCCCTTCTCGGGTGCCCGGAGGCTCTCCTCACCTCTCACCCGTGCTCGGGTTCTGGCCACCCTCAATTGCTCTTGCAGTTGCCTTGTTCACCGTCTCCTCGCTCTCTGAGGTTGCATGCCACTCTCGGTTGCTCGTCGGGCTTTCTGCCCACTCTCCGGTACCCGACGAACTCTCCACCGTCAAGTGCTCTCTCAGCTACTCTTGACCACACCTCACAACTCTCGGCTGCCCTACAGGCACAGCAGCCACACTGGATTCACCTGGACCCCCAGACGAGGAGCTTGATTCCCCTCGCATTGCAGCACACCACTCTGGCTACGGGTGGGAGGACCCTTAGATTTACGACCCTCCTACGCCTCCAGACGACGACACACCACTCTGGTTTTGCATGCTCGACTCCTCGTAATGGCGAGAGGATCTGGAGAGGGAAGCAGCTGCACGAGAGGAAGAAATCAATCGACAGGTGTACATCGCGGACGATCTGCCACCGTCACCGCCTCGTCTCCCAATCATGCAACCGCCAGCCGGCACTCCACCATCTACTGTTGCATCCACCTCCAACGCCACTACCGGTCCGTCCTCCGCTGCTACTGCATCTGCTGAACCAGCCCCAATGCCAGAGGTCCCAGGTGTCATCCCCGTGCTTTTGGTTCACACAAACTCCATCGGCCTTGCGGGGGCCATTCTTGACGCAACAGCAGGGGCCGTAGCAACCTTTGCTGCCACTGCCCGTGCGTGTCGGACTCCCACCCAGACTACTATGGATCGTGTAACAGACGCCTACGCACACGAGTTGATGAGTCTACAGACCCTGACTTATGCTGCTTGCCGCCGCCACAGCAAACATCGCCACTCAGGTCACAGCAGTAGCAGCTGCCGTCACCACCGCTGCCTCATCTGCCACTGACGCCACTGCAGTCTCTGTCCGCTCAATCCGCGCCTCCACCTCAGAAGCAGTCCTGACCCCCACAGGTGCCCCTCGAGAGCTAACTCCACATGTCGCCACAGGGGTCCTAGTTGCATGTGCATCTGCGGCAGTAGCTGGAGCCACTTTCACTGGCCTCCTGTGCCTGACTGTGGCAACTGCAGGGTGGGTGGCAGTCCTCTTCTCCTCAGTAGCAGCTGTGGTGGCTCCTCTCTTCGCCTTGCTACCCTGTCACTAGCTCGGTGAGCCCAATCCTTGCTCTTCATTTCACACTCACCTTCCTCACTCCTCCCATTTACATTCGTATTCTTGCACGTGTGTTATTGCTTGCCCACCATGCCTGGACCAGAGGACACTTTAGAGACCCTCCAGGCCGCCCTCAGCGAGGCGCAGGCTGAGCGCCATAAAGCTCAGGATGAGCTTCACCATGAGCAAGAAGCACAGCATGAAATAGCAGCCACAGTGGCCGCGTTAGTCCTTGAGCGTCTCTGCTCTGTCCCGGCCTTCGCTGCAGTCCTCCCTGCTGCACAGTCAGGGTCTGTAGACTCATCAACTCACCTGTCAGTGGCGTTGCAATTTCTCCTCTCTGACTCTCTCAGCTGCAGCGGCCTTTGCTCGTGCTCTCCCACCAGCACGGTAGAAAGATTTTGAGACGCCGCCACCGTAATTCACTTCAAAGCTCACCTTCAGATCCTGGGAGATGCGCTTCAGTGCGTGGGCTTAGGGTGAGTTGCTGTGGGATTATCACTCGCCTGCTAAGCCGCCCTTTCTGCCTAAGCTAGCAGAGGCTGCCCGTGCTGTGCGGGCCCTCATCAACGCCGGCCCCGAAAATCTTCTAGACGACATTGGTACGTACAACATAGACCCCATCCGCGGCACCAGTGCAGACCCAGTGGGTGCCTATGCGCTCATCCGCCACCGCAAAAGTGTCACTAGGCATGCTGTCCAAGGCGCACTCACTGTTTAGTTCAATGCATTGTAGATGCGAGCGGACGAGACGTAGATGAGTATTGGGTACGCAGTCTGCGCTTGCTCCGTGACCTTGGCAGGGCCGCCCCCGGCCCTCTTTCCGCATGTCTGTCCATTGTTGCCAGACTCATTCCTGAGCTGTCCGACCTGTATCTCCATGTCTCTTAGGCAGAACTCGAGCGCCTTGCCTCTACACCCAACCCTGCTGACTCCCCGTCGGGGATTGGTCCACTCTTTGACTTCACGGCCTCGCGTCTCACCGACTGGTGGAACGCCTTGCAGAATAAGCGCATGCATTGCGCTGCCATTGCTGTCGTCACTACCTCTTCACCCCCTTCTTCTCTCCTGTAGTGACTTCCACATCCTCCACTTCTCAGGCTGCCGCCACATCCACTCAAGCTTCTTCTCGGGGGGGGGGTGGTGGCTCCGGCTCCGGTCGCGGTGGTGGTTGTGGGGGAAAAGGGCGTGGGAGTGGTCACGGTGGCAAGAACTCTGCCTCTTCTGTCAGTAAGGTCACCTGCTGGAACTGCGGTGCCACCGGCCACTCTGTGCCCAAATGTCCTGCTCCCCGCGATGATGTACGCCTTGCTTCCTCTATGCGTGTCCACTGGGCTCGCACAGGCATCACCGCCTCCATTGCTTCCGCCGCCATGACAGTCGCGTCTCCCTCATCCTCCTGCTCTGCCTCTGCCCTGTCGACTACGCTCGCCCCTCTCCAACCGACACCACCTGTGCCCAGCCACTGGGGCTGGGTTCAACCTCCTTGTGGCCCTCCTTACCACGGGCCACAGTCATCACACTACTCCGTTCCCCACTGGGCTCGCGACGATGGCCACTACTCCGACCGATCGCCTAACCGCTCTTCAGAGCGCTCCTCTGACCGCCGTGATGAGGAGCGTCATCTTGAGCGTCGGCTGGCTGAGCTCCTTCACTTTTGCTCTCAGGGAGGTGAGAGTGTGAGTGGCCAGTCCCGTGTGTCTATCTGTGAGTCAGATGTGACTCTCCGTGGGTCTCCCTCCGGGGTTGTTCAAGGGGACTTGACTAATGATCGTGCCAGGATTGAGGATTGGCAGTCTCACACGCTCCCCTCACGCCTTGGTCATTCCTTCTCCCCTATTGCCCGTGGTATTGTGGCTGTCTGTTTGGTTCTTCCTTCACTTGTGCCTCACCTGGTCTCTAGATCATTGATTCGGGGGCCACACATCACATGACCTCCTGTCGTTCATCCTTTGTCTCCCTCACGCCTGTTTAGTCTATGCGTTCTGTGCGAACTGGCTCCGGCTAGCTTCTCCCTGTTCAAGGTGTTGGTGTCGTCCGCTTTGTTGGTCCCTGGGGCCATGTCTACCTGCCTGACGTCTTGTACATTCCTGACCTCGAGGTCAGTCTTCTCTCTGTGACCACCCTTGATGATCAGGGCATGGACTTCTCGTCCAACCGTGGCCTTGCCTCCATCTCTCTCCGCTCCTTTGGCTGTGTCGTTCTTCGTGGTGTGTGCTGCGGTTGCTTGTTCCATGTGTTGCTCTCGTTGCCATCACCTTCCACTGCCTTTGCTTTGGTTCACGTCGCTCCTTTCCTGTCCCCTGATCATGCTGATCTCCTGGATCGTCGTCTCTGTCACATTCACATTGCCGCAATCCAGCGCCTTCTTCACCTTCAAACTGCACACGACCTTGACCCTGCCACCTTCTCTCCTCCCTGCACGTCCACGTGCCTTGACTGTACCCGTGGCAAGATGCACCACTCCCCATTCTCCACCTCTGAATCCACTACCTTGCACCCCCTTGATCTGGTGCATGCCGACGTCATGGGGCCGTTCTCCCACGACTTCCTTGGTGGGATTGGGCGTTACGTCCTGTGTCTCACTGATGAATACTCCCGCTACCGCTGGGTTTTTTCCCTGCGGCACAAGAGTGAGGTCACCGATGTCCTTGAATCCTGGCTTCCCCAGGCCAAGCGGGCTTGTCTTCGGTCCTTCAGCGTGTTTTGCAGCAACCGTGGTGGTGAGTTCTTTGGTCCCACGTCTCGCTTTCTTGAGTCCCGTGGTCTGCGCATTGAATCCTCTGCTCCCTACACTACACAACAAAATGGTGTGTCTGAACGCAGGAATCGCACTCTTGCCGATGGTGTTCGCTCTCTGCTCTCTGCCTCCAGTCAGTCACCTCTCTTTTGCCTTTGAAGCCATGTCCTACATGACTTGGATCTGGAATCGCATCCCGCATGGCCCTCTTCCTCACACTGTCACCCCCTTCGAGAGGTGGACTAGCCGGTGTGCGGATCTCCGTCTTGCTCGCGTTTGGGGTTGTCTTGCCTCCGTCTGGGTGCCCGCCGACCTATGTGATGGCAAACTGTCCCCTCGTGGTCGCCTATGCATCTTTTTTGGTGTCTCTCCCTTCTCCAAAGCGTGGCGCTTCTGGGATCCATCCCGCTGCCGTGTCATTGAGCCTCGCGACACCCTCTTCTTTGAACACCTGTTCGAGCACGACTCGCCCCGCTTCGGTGGGTCCCTTTCTCCGCCCTTGCGGGTGGGGGTGGTTCTCTGCCCTTTGGGCCTGTTGTTGTCCCCTCGGGGCGTCCCTCAGTCCCCTCTATCTCCTCCTCTGACAAGAAAAGTTCTCCCTTGTCTGCTTTCCCCTCATCTCCCTCCACAGCTTCACCCAGTCAACCCCCTGGCTCTCCTACCGCTGTCTCTCCCACAGTTTTGTCCTCTGCTCCTCCTCTTGGCGCCACCTCATCGCCTTTCCCTGTCACCTCAGAACCGTCTTTTGGCTCTTCTTCTCCACCTGAGGCGTCTCATCCCGCTGCTCCCTCCTCACCTGCGCGTGCTCTGTCCATCCCCCCAGTCTCACCTTACATGCACAGTGGACATCTTCGGGCCCTTCCTTCTCTGTCTCATCCTGTCGTATCTAGTGACCCTGGCCTTCGTGCTCTCGGTCTCACCACCTCTTCCCTGTCTACAGCAGCGTCTGTCATACACCCCAGCACCGCCCTTGGCTACTCTCTTGTCGAACAGGAGTTCCACTGAGCTCTGTCCTCGTCTGCAGTTGGGTATGTTGCCTCGTGTTTTGCTTCTGCCGGCCTCTCTCCTCTTCCCCCCGAACCACTGACTGTGCAAGCAACCCGCACAACCTTGGACTCCCTGTTGTGGGAGTAGGCCATGAAGGCCAAACTCAATGCATTGTTAGAGCACGGTGTGTAAGAGCTCGTCGATCTCCCACCGGGTCGCAAGGCAGTTGCTGCCAAGTGGGTGTACCATCGTAAATTGAATCTGGACAACATAGTTGAATGGTACAAGGCTCGTCTCACTGCCAACGGGTTCTCTTAGATCCCCGGTGTTGACTTTGACGAGACCTTTGCCCCTGTTGGTCGGTACACCACCGCCCTTCTCAGTCTGGTCGCTCAGCATGACTGGGAGCTTGAGAAGATGGATGTCAACAATGTCTTTCTCCATGGCAAGTTGGATGAAGAGATCCACACCCGGCTTCTCTGATGGAACCAACCGGGTGTAGCGTTTGCGCAAGGCCCTCTATGGCCTCATACAGTCCCCACGGTGTTAGAACAAAGAGATCACATCCACCCTCGAAAAAGGGGGCTACAAGCGGAGGGCTGTGGACCCAGTGTTGTTCCTCAGCCCCCCCACAAAACCACTTGTTTCCATTCTTGTCTACGTGGATGATCTTCTCATTGCCTTACCTAATGCTGCGTCTATTGCTGTTGCCAAGACTTTGCTCCAGGCAGCGTACAAAATGAAGGATCTTGGTCCAGCTTGTATCTTCCTAGGAATGGAGCAAGAACGAGACCGTGCGCATGGCACCTTACATGTGCATCAGGTTGCATATGTGTGTAGCCTGGGGGAGCGCTTCGCCCTGCTCCTCATATCCATCCCCACGGCATCCACTCCCATCACGCCCGCCAGTCAATCTCTCCTGAAGTCCCTTGAGTTATCCAAGTTGGGGGAGACAGTCGATGTGACTGTCTACCTCCATGTTATTGGCTCCCTGATGTACCTGGCCACGACCACGCGTGCTGATGTGGCATTTGCTGTGAACTTCTTGTCTCAGTTCTCCCAGTGCCCTCGAGAGTGTCATCTTGAGGCAGCATTGTAGGTAGTGTGATACGCACTCTCCACCCCTCGTGTGGGGCTGTACTTTCATACACAGCCCTCAATCGTAGTGAACGGCTTCATAGACAGCGCATGACTCTGATGCCCGTAGCAGAACAGGATACATCTTTCTGGTTGGTGGCACTGTAGTCTTTTAGAGGAGTGGAAAACAAGGATGTGTGGCTCGCAGCACTGCTGAGGCTAAGTATGTTGCTCTTGGTACAGGCACATGTGAGGCTGTTTGGTTGTGTCGTCTGCTGCAACACTTGCGTGTTCCCATCCGCTGCATCACTCTGTGCTGCGACAACCAAAGCACAAAAGCCATTGCTGAAAACAGTGGCATTCATCACTCACGCACCAAACACATCAATGTGGAGCATCACTTTGTTCGTGAGTGCATTGTTGCAGGCATCGTCCAGGTCGCGTGGGTGGACACCTGGTCACAAAGAGCTGACTTTCTCACAAAGGCCCCCAGCCAAAATGTCTTCAAAAGTGTTGTTCACTTTGTGGGTCTCATCTGTCCGCATGATCCAGATTGATTGTCTTTGTTCCCTCTCCTTCACTGCTTGTGATCACCCCTTGTGGTCCTCTCATGCGTGTGTGGGTTGCTTGTCTGCGGGTCATGTGGGAGTGTTGAAGTTCGTTGGCCACTCACAAATCTATGCCCCCTTGTCTCCCACACTGTGCACACACACATGTACAGATTAAGCGACAATGGCCCCACCTGGGGAAGTGTCAGACGTGCCCATCCTGGCTGAAGCCATTGACGCCCTCAAGCTGCTGTTTTTGCTGGACCCAGGAGTGCCCTCTGGCACAAAACATGGCCATTGCATTACTCTCCATGACTTTCTATGACTCTCTGTGATGCGGTAGATGCTAGGGCCCGTACATTCTCATTGTCGTGTTCTGCATCGTGCTCTCTTGCCTTACTTATTCTGGGGGAGCTGCATATTTCCCGGGTGTTGATCCTCAGGGGGCCATCGTGCCGGTCTTGGCCGTGCATTGGTGAGAAGGCGCCCTCGGATTATTCCGAGTGGTCGGGCTGGACCCCAGGGCGGCGACAATCACCCACCCGAGCGTGATGCTCGAGGTGGGTAAGTGCTCACCGGTTCTTACCTCGCTTGCTCCCCCCTTACTCTCTTCTGATCGCGTTTTAAGTGCAAGCTTTTTCTAAGGCAAGTTATCGCATCCATGGCGCGTCTTGCGTCCCGTTGACCGTTGCACTCACCAAATCCTCCCACATGGCTTAGGGAATCAACTTCCTTGCAACTACACATCCAGCATAAAATGATGTGTTGGTTTGCGTGGCTTCCACCCGTCACAACCGACACTGCTGGCTTACCGATATACCCACATTCAGGGTATATGGTAGAGGAGGGCGTGACGATACGACGGGCCTCTGGATTGCACCGAGACTTCTCTAGCACCTATGACAATGCCGACGAGATGCGGTCGATGCGTTCCGGCAGTCATGTGGGCTTGTCAGGAGGTAGGAGAGTTTTCTCGGTGGGTTAAGACCCACACACCCGGTGGACTATACTGGTGCGACGAGGAGACCCATTGGCTATTGTGGGGCTTCTGATGTTCGGAAAGCCATTTGTGATGTCTGGACATTGATTCTGAGATTTTTTGGCACTGCTCATATTTTCTCGGTGGTCGAGACCCGGGCACTCGGAGAGCTGTTCCGGTGTTTCGAGGAGACCACCTTTGTTTTTTTCATGGTGTATGCAGTGTTTCCTCCCTATTGAATCATTTGGGTTCAGCAGGAGTGACGGGGCCCGGTGCGGCTAGCTGCCGACGCCCCTATATAAGCCCGCTAGGGGTTCATTTGTAATCTCTCCTTGTTCTTTTATACTCAGCATTCCGGACTTAGCCAAATTCTTGCCGTCTTGCATCACACTCACGTACAGAGCTCATGTTTGTTTTTGCATGGGCCTACATGCCCTAAAATATTTCCAATTTGGTATCAGAGCACGGGGGGGCGTGTGAGTAGCAACAGCAGCAATAGCAATGGGCGGAACGCAAAGAGAACGTGCCATGTGGCGCCACGCCGGTAGCAGCGTGAGGGAGCGCGAAGCGACTGCACGTGAGCGCCACAGGGCCGGTGAGTCGCACACAGCAGCACTACTGACTGTGGTGGCAACAGCAAAAGTAGCAGCATCAGCCACTGCAGCAGCGGCGGCAGTAGTAGCAGCGTGCAACAGCAGCAGGAGCGGCAAAAGTAGCTGTAGCAGCGCATCAGCCACTACAGCAGTAGCGTCAGCAGAAACAGCATATAGCAACAGCTACAGCAGCCACTGTAGTAGCGACGGTAGCAGCAGCAGCGTGCAGCAACAACGGTAGTAGCAGTTGTGTGTAGCAGTAGCAGCGGCGGCGACAGTAGTAAGTAGCAACAACGATAGCAGCAAGCAGCGGTGGCGGCAGTAGCAAGTAGCAGCAACAGCAGCGGCGGCAGCAGCAAGCAGTAGCAGCAGCTGCTGCACAGAGTAGCAGTAGCATTAGAAGCAATAGTAGCAATAGAAGTAGCAGTAGCAGCAGCAATTGCAGCAGCTGCCGCTACAGCTACTGCTGGCACTGCGAGGAGGGCCTCGCAACCCTCCTCTGAGGGGGGGCCCTCTGAGGAGGCCTGTCGGCCCCGTTTGCACCCCCCGCCTTCCTCCCCTTCTCAAGTGGGCCCTCGGAGGGCCCCGCTGAGCCCCTCCGAGGGGCCCTTTGGAGGGGTTCCGTCGACCCCGTGGGCCCCCTCAGCCCCGTCGGCCCCGTTGGCCGACCGATGAAGGGGCCGGGTCACAGGGGCGGACAGGACCTCCCCCCTCTGCCCCCCCACACTCGCTCATTCTCTTGCTCACTCGCTCAGCGAGTGAGCGAGCGTGCACGAGAGGGAGGACCGGAAAAGCCGGACATCCCCTCCCCCTTCCTTTTTTTCTCCATTTGCCCACCTTAGGGACAATCAAGAAAAGGGGCCGGGGGCGAGTACCAAAAAATACGAAAAGGGGTATGCCTGAAAGCGAGTGGAAAAGGAAAAAAAAGGAGAAAAAGGGGCTTAAGGCGCATAGAGGGGAGAACTAGAAAAAAAGGGGTGGAGGGTGAGGGAAAAAGAAAAAAAAGAGACACAAAAGGGGGCCTGAGGGCTAGAGAATAACGACAAAAAAGGAGGAACCGTCCAACTACTACCGCCACAGCAGCACCATCTTTCATATCAGTAATAGCCGTATCGGGCGGAGTTGCAACGACTACATAGTGCGGCGGTTACGCCAGCGCTTGCAATTTTGCCTTCTCAGTTGACAGCGGATTGGGCGTCAGCGCCGATCTTCGCTTCGAGACGCATCCTAGACCGGCGTCTTCTTGGGGCACGTGGATTGGTGCACGCACTTCACTCCGTCGGATCGACGACAGATTCGAGTCTTTCCATCTCCGAGGGCTGGGTTGTCTACCGCTTGGAGCAGCAGCCACACCTGCAGCCGCCACCCCTTCTCGTCTTGGAGCAGTCCTCGCTCTATTAGTGGTAGCAGCATTACTGGCCGTAATTAGTGAGACTCTAGTCTCTGGGCGTGCTGTGGTAGTGTAGCTCGTCCTGTCTGGTCACGTTTGCTGACCCGGACGTCGTGACCTCCAAGAGTGACAGTACCTACTAGTTTCATTCTCTCCCGTGGTTTGGTGTTTACCATCGAGATTAGGTGCCCTCGGTACGTATCCATCATCCAGCACACGATATGAGTGCGCGAACATCTGAGCAGGCGCCCTGCGCATTTGCCTCTTACTACTGTGGTGATGGACGTCATGGTTGGCATCGCTGTTGGATGCGCCCTCCCGGCTGGCATCCACCTTGGCTATAGCCTCGTCCGAGCCTGCGTCCTCCACAGCATACGGATCTGCCGTCGTTGGTAGATCCTCTACCTGGACCTTTGGTGAGCATATTCGCCGAGATCCACGGCTTGCGGCAGACGGTGGAGCGGCTTTGTGATCTCGTCGTCACTGAGCGTGCTTCTGCTACTTGTTTGTTGACAGCCTCTTTGATCACATCCCCTCCATCCTCTCCTCCTTCCTCATCCGATGGTGTACTTTCAGCTCCACCTGCCAGCGAGTCCTAGGCTGCCACAATCCTTTCGATCTTCTACTCTGTTGCGACCACGATGCCACCTCGCCATGAGAGGTCTTCATGCAGTCGTTCTAGTCCAGTGATTCCGCGACGTCGGCGTCAGCGCTCCGCACGGCGTGCTCGCGCCGGTTTTGATACATCCTCCACCTCCTTGGCCTCCGTGGCTGTACCTGTCGAGGGGGAGTGTGGTCACCGCGCATTGCCTGATGTGACCGTAGCGACAGGATCCGCACTCGCGCTGGGCTATGCTGTCCGAGCGTCAGCTCAGTCAGGCTCACATGATATGGTGACAGCACATGGTGTGGAGTCTGACTCCGACATGGCGTTCATGGTGGAGAGTTGCCTTTCGTTGTACAGGTTGGATCCAGATCTTCCACACAGCAGGTGACATCAGGAGGAGCGCAGGCACGGCGTCCTTGGACGATGCCACTCGCGACTCCGACCGGTGGAGGCCCAGGGGTGGCACACGATTCTCGTATGGATCGAGATGCATCTACCATTCTTTTGGGGGAGAGTGTGCAATAGCCTCACACCAGTCCGGCGGATGTTGGGGTACTTGGGACGTGCATGTCATTGAGGTCGACATCTACGCTGGGGTAGTAGCCAGAGATTCTACAGCAGCAGGTTGCATCAGGATGAGTGGAGGTCCCGCATGCCTTGGCGGTGCCACTCACGACTCCGACCAGTGGCGACTTGGCAATGGCACAGGAGAATTGTGCGGATCAGGATGCCCCATACGGATCTACGGGGGCGTTGGCGCACGAGATTCACACCAGTATGACACCAGTCGCAGTGCATGAGCAGAGTCCGCAGGCCGGTCTTTTAGAGGTTGAGGCATTCTTGAGAGCAGCAGTTCTGAGAGATGTCACCGGGACATGTGCTGTAGCAGACTCAGCAGGCTTCACCATGTCATCCACGCTACCTGAGGACCAGCTTCAGCGTGAGGAGTCGCCTATGTTCCTAGAGTCTACGTCACGTGCATAAGACGGAGCAGCGACACATGTTACGGAGTCAGATGGTGGTCATCACTCCATTATCGAGCAGGTGGCATCGACCAGTCTTCTCGGCACGACAGTGCGTGAGCGCTAGTTGCGCTTGTTGGTCGCCTTGACGGGCATTGTCAAGCCAGGAACACCTGTGTCCACTACGGCGGCAGTCGAGGATAATGGAGCAAATCTGTACACACGGATGGAGTCACCTCATCAGCAAAAGCTGCGTTCTGCCCCCTCGTTTTCACTTGTTGGTGACCCTGCAGATCACATGAATGCTGAGAGTGGCAGTACCTACACGGACGACATTTCCACATGCTCCACGGACTCTGATGACTCCTCCTTTTCCTTCTCTCTCGGCATGCGACCGCTCACTCCTCGCATGATAGACACGAGTTGTGATGTGGATACAACACCTGTAGCTGCATTCGATGTTCCAACGTCTCAGCACATTGCGAGCTTGGTTGATTCCCAGGAGGATGCAGCAACACCAGTTCCATTGTCTTCAGCAGCTGAGATGCAGATGGCATTGTACTCACGAGTTGTGCAGTCTGCATGTGCAGCATCCAGTGAGGTAGAGTTTATCCTACACCAGGTCGACATGGGCCACCTCGACATGTCTGAGGCAGATTGTGCTAATCTCCAGGAGCGTGTACTCATGCTACAACGGGAGATTATGGCAGCGCGTGAGCAATTATCAGAGGAGGGGAGCATCACTGCTATTGGCAGGAGCCTTTCGCGAGCAGCATTTGGCACACCTATACTCAGGGAGGATCTTATACAAGCTCCGAGTATGACGTCCGTTGGAGATGCTGTCATAGGAGAGGTGAGCGTGCCTTCGGCTTCCGCCATCCTTGCTCCTATCGACCTCATCATTGCTCCTCCTTCTACTATAGCCATCATGCAGCTTCATCCACCCGACTCACCTGCCCCATCGTCATCTTCATCCATGAGTGGTGATCCGGTTCGTCGCTCCAGCCCTCCTCCTCTAGCAGTACACCCTTGTGTCTCATGGTGTGCTATCCCGTATCGGAGGCCAGCTCCGCCACTTCATCCACGCACGCGTGCTGCTCACCCACTCCCTTTCCTTCGGCGTACACAAATGCATTGCAGTAGAGCAGAGAGAGGAGAGACGGTGAGTTGGGACCCTTGGCAGTCACGCGAGGACTGATACACCCCAGGTGATGCAGCTGTGACGTGAGGAGTCGTAGCCAGAGACACCACTTCATCTTTGAGGGAGGAAGCTGACTCGGACGTGACATGGGGAGCTATCTCTGTATGATGGATACACCACATGAATCATCGCCCTGGATCTATTCAGCTGCGACATCAACATCTCCATCAAGGACATCGCTACCAGGTTCATCTGCCTAGGGGGAGTGTTGTGTGGACCTCGACCTGACACGACGTCATGGGAGATGCATGGCGAGGTCCACGCTCTGCTATGAGCATCTACAGCATCCGGCGTGTGGCTCATGCTACATGCCTGCACAGTTGCATGTGGACGATAGCACACTGTTGGTCGAGACCCAGACACTTGGTGAGTTGTACCAGTGTCATGAGGAGACCATGTGATCGTGTGTCTTGTGTATGTCCATACTGCGTGTGGTATGTGTATGCAAGCTAGGTTGCTCTTAGGGGTCGAGACCCGGACACGTGGTGAGTTGCACCCATTTTACGAGGAGATCCTCCCATAATCCAGTGTTTAGATGATGATGCTGTTGTGTTGGATTGCTCTTAGCTGTGTAGACCCGGGCACTGGTGCTGTCAGTGTCACGAGGAGACCCGCTTGTCGCTTGACATGTGTGTGATGTGTATTACACTGGTTTGTGCACGTGTGCATCACTCCCCTCATGGTCGAGACCCAAACACTTGGTAGCATGTGCCAGTGTCTAGGGAGACCTTAGGTAGGTAACAGAGGTGTGTGTGTGTGTGTGTGTGTGTGTGTGTGTGTGTATGTGTGTNCGGACACGTGGTGAGTTACACCCGTGTTACCAGGAGATCCTCCCATGATCCGGTGTTTAGATGATGATGCTGTTGTGTTGGATTGCTCGTAGCATTCTAGACCCGGGCACTGGTACCGCCGGTGTCACGAGGAGACCCGCTTGTCGCTTGACATGTGTGTGATGTGTATTACACTGGTTTGTGCACGTGTGCATCACTCCCCTCATGGTCGAGACCCAAACACTTGGTAGCATGTGCCAGTGTCTAGGGAGACCTTAGGTAGGTAACAGAGGTGTGTGTGTGTGTGTGTGTGTGTGTGTGTGTGTGTGTGTGTGTGTGGTTGCCTGGTGCATATTGTGCTTTGGCATACGTTGTTGTTCCATGCCTTCGTTCATTCATTCTGGCATGGACGGATATGTTAGCCAGGGGGAGTGTTGGTTTGTGTGGCTTCCACCCATCACGACAGACACTGCTGGTTTACCGATATACCCACATTCAGGGTCAGGGCTGATGCCGGTATTACCGGTACCGCGGTATACCATGTTTTTGTACCGCGGTATTGTAGTACGGCGGTACGGTATTGTTGTTTGTGGTACCGGTACAGTATCGGTACTGACCTGGCAGGGTACCCCTCTTCTGTACCGCGGTATCATATCGCGGTACAGTAACGTGGTAATGACAAAGTGAAAGACTTTTTTTTTTGACAAGTAACGGTAACGCGCTACAACTAAGTCAATGTGGTAGTGCGGATGAGTGTGCATTTGGACGCTCGCAATGGACAGGAAATCTATATATAAATCTACGTGCGAAGCGAGATGCAAAGTACGACTTCGCCCTCGACATTCAAAATTTCAAAATTCAAAAAGAAAAGTCCTATGGATAGACCAAGGACATGGACGTTTGACCAAAATAAGATGCTAAGAAGATACCGGGGCTTTTGGACAAACAGGTCCAAAATTCCAAGGCTGAAAATCATAGTCAAGTTTAATTGTACTTTTATTGAGCTCTAAAGAATAAGCGAATACAAGAGACTACAGTAGTCAACTAGAGTATCTGTTCATAACTTCGCCCTCCTCCCCTTCACTCATTTCATGTCCCCTAACTTCTACTCCACCTAAACATCTCCATATCACAAGTGAATATCATGTAAAGGTGTATCCATTCTTTGTGAGTATGTAAATTTCAGTTCCAAGTTCATGATATCTATTACTTATCTCATTTTCTAAGCTTAGAATTCATTTTTGGTGTTAGAAGAATACTAAGGCATTCAGTACCGTGGTACACATTTTAGTACCGTGGTACCATGTATGTTTTACACATTGGTACACCGTGTACCACGGTAATTGTATAATACCGCGGTATCTTACCAATACCGTCGGTAACGCGGTGCCGGTACCGGTATCGGTAATGAGCTGCCACAAAATCATGATACCGTGGTATTTGTACCGTGGTACTATGGTACCGCGGTACTCGAGAACCGCGGTACTAAAAACCGCGGTATTACAGCCCTGTTCGGGGTATATGGTAGAGTAGGGCGTGATGACACGACGGGCCTGTGGACTGCACCGAGACTTCTCCAACACCTACGACAACGACGACGAGTCGCGGTCGATGCGTTCCGGCAGCCATGTGGGCTTGTCAGGAGGTAGGAGAGTTTTCTCGGTGGGTTGAGACCCGCGCACCCGGTGGACTGTACCGGTGCGACGAGGAGACCCGATGGCTATTCTGCGGCTTCCGATGTTCAGAAAGCCGTCTGTGATGTCTGGACGTTGATTCCGAGATTTTTTGGGACTGCTCATATTTTCTCGGTGGTCGAGACCCGGGCACTCGGAGAGCTGTTCCCGTGTCTTGAGGAGACCGACTTTGTTGCTGTCATGGTGTATGCAGTGTGTTCTCCCTATTGACTCATTTGGGTTCAGCAAAGGTGACACGGCCTGGTGCGGCTAGCTGCCGGCGCCCCTACATAAGCCCGCTTTGTAATCTCTCCTTGTTCATTTCATATTCAGCGTTCCAGACTTAACCAAATTCTTGCTGTCTTGCATCGCACTCACACACAGAGCTCATGTTTGTTTTTGCATGGGCCTACATGCCCTAAAATATTTCCAATTCGGTAGATACACCATGCAAAAACATGCAAATCGGGCCCACGGCCGGTCCAAACCCCTGTGTGCTGGAGAAAAACTGCAAGAGGTCCTGGGTAGCGTCCAAGGCTCTAGAACTGTCGTCGGTCAGTTCCAGGCTGGTAGTCCGCCACCACATTGAGAAGATGCAAGGAAGCTTCCTAGCAATACTCCCGTTGACCAGGCGTCAGTGCCTGATCAGAGGGTGACGACAGTCACAAGTCGTGCACACAACGGCAAGAGTTTGGCTAGGGGACACAAGGCAAAGTGTCTGAATGCTTCAATAGCATTTGCAAAGAGAGTTAACAAATGACAGGTCCATGGCCTAAATACCTACCGCGGCGCACAGCGGGTGTCGCACGCGGCGGTCCAAGAGCTGTCCTAAAACCGGCCCAAAACCACTGTTTTGGCTAGAACTCTGCGCACACATGTCAGAATGCTACGCCGTCTGAACCTAGACGTGCAAGATCACAAGACGGACGCTACGACTGTTCACATGCATGCATCCATCATCAGACGGTGGACACGCAATGCAAAAACATGCGAGTCGGGCTCATGGCCAGTCCGCCGAAAAGACTCCTGCAAGCTGCAGAAAAAACAACAGGGAGTCCCGGCAATGTCCGGGGCTCTGGAACGGTAGTCAGCCAGCTCCAAGCTGGTAGTCCGCCGCCCGTCATCCCTCCGATGTCACCAGGGCCCACCTCAGGGATCTGCACGAGTATGGACACGGCCGAGTAGTCACAGTAGACTGTAGAAGAACGTCACAAATCACAACACTCCCCCATGACCCAATGATACGCATGTCCATACACGTGCAGCACTTGGACAAGTACAATAGTGAGTGTAAAATAGATGAGACACAGACACACATCGCACACTCAACGACCCTCAGGCATGGGGCAAAGCCCAATAGAACGAATGGCCACCAGGAACTTTCCGTGAGCTAGTGCCTTCGTCAAGAAATCAGCACGCTGCATGTCAGTGCCAACCTTCATGACGGAGATCACGTGTCGCTCCACCAAATCACGCAAAAAGTGATGCTCAACCGTAATGTGCTTCGTGCGAGCGTGAAAGACACCGGAGTTCTCCGCAATGGCGAGAGCACTCTGGTTGTCGCAACGAAGCACAATGGCGTGTACTGACTTACCAAGCTTAAGAAATATGCGCTGAAGCCATACCGCCCCTGCAGCCCCTACGCCCAAAGCAACATACTCTGCCTCCGACGAGCTACGTGCAATGCAGCCCTGCATCCCGCTATGCCAAGACAGAGCGGTACAATCGAGTAGGAACACGTAGCCAATACGGCTACGTCTATCTGAACTCCAAGCCCAGTCGTTGTCAGTGTAGCCGTCAAGGACCATCGAACACTGCCGACGTAAGTAGAGTCCAAGGTACAGTGTGGAAACCACGTACCGCACCACTTGCACAGCCGCGTGAAGGGCTCTAGCACGAGGAGCCTAAGTACTGAGCAAGGAGTTTGAGAACGAAAGCAATGTGAGGACGTGTGGTAGTAGTCAGATACATCACAGATTCGATGAGATGGAGGTACAACATCATGTCCACTGTCTTCCCGAGCTGTGTGGGATCATCCACCTTCAGGGCATCCTACCCATTGGGTGTAAGAGGTGTGGGAGCGGTGGGCAGTGCACCAAGGAGATCGCTGAAACGCTCCCCCATGACTCGTGCATATTGGGCCTGATGCAGCAACAACGTCCGACGCCTGCGATCTCGCACGATCTCCATACCAAGAAACACCGATGTAGGACCGAGGTCCTTCATCCTGTAGGCAGTCTGAAGGACAGCCTTGGTTTCCTTCACGGCCTCTAAGGACGGAGACGCGATCGAAAGGTCATCGACATAAACCAGGATGGCAGTGAACCGCTCGGGTGTCGGTAAGATGAAGAGAGAGGGATCTGCCTTCCTTTGTACATATCCCGCATGAGTCAAAGTGCAGGTGATCTCCTGGTTCCAACACCGCGGTGACTGCTTGAGGCCGTACAAGGACTTGCGCAACTGCCAGACCTTGTCACCATCCTCAAAGCCTGGTGACTGAGCCACGTAAATCCCCTCATCCAGAGAGCCATGGAGGAACGAATTGTTCACATTCATCTGGTACAATTCCCAGTCATGCTGAGCCACTACACCGAAGAAAGCTCGAGCTGAGGTCATGCGGCCGACAAGGGCAAAAGTGCCAGTGTAATCGACGCCCTCAATTTGAAAGTACCCCTTGACGACCAAGCGGGCCTTGTAGCGTTCTAGTGAGCCATCTGGCTTCACTTTCTTGCAAAAAACCCACTTGACCTGAATAGCCTTCCTCCCAGGCGGAAGGTCGACGAGCTCGTAGACTCTATGCTCTCGGATAGCGCGAAGCTCATCCTCGTAGGCAGCACGCCAAGCGTCAGCATCCTATGATGAGAGAGCTTCCATCAGGGTGCCCGGGTCGGGCGCCATAGAGGGAGAGCTCTGCGTGGCAAGGGCACATGCCTCGGTGCTAGGCCTGACGACCACAAGATCAGCTGCTGTATCACAAGCGATATGGAACTCGCGAGTGACGAGATCGTGTCCTATGGGGCACACTGGATGTACCTCTGTGAGCTGAGTGCGGACACTCAGGCCTAGGGCCTTTGTGCCGGGGTCACCACTCGCGATGCTGCGAGAGGAGCGCCTGGGTGCGGGGTCCGACGCTCACTGAGCTCCGGAATCCAGTGGTCGAAGACGGCCACCAGGCTCACGAGAGTAACCTGGGCTCGAGGGGTGCACCTCAGGCTCAGGGACTGGCATGACCGTAGCTGGTGGGGGCTAAGGCAAGGCAGCCGGTGATGCCGTGCGAGGAGACGCGTGTGTGGGGGACACGAGGCTGGATGTGACAGCATGAGCAGGCAAGACTGGACCTGACACAGAGGCAGTAGTGCCAGCAGATGCAGGTACAGGAGTAGGCGAGACTGGACCAGACACAGAAACAGGAGTGCCGGCTGACGCAGGAAATGGCGCAGAAGTAGGCGCGGGAGTTGAAGCAGGGGCACCTGTGGGGTGTGAAACAGGCGGTACGGGCGAGGTCTCTGGACCGACAGCGATGATTGCCGGGTCATCAAGGGCCGGAGACCGAGAGGTGAAGGGGGCTCAAATGGACACATCAGCCTGATGAGAGGTGCTCGCTGGCGTAGAAGTCTCCCCCATCTGCCGAGAACCCTCACAGGTAGGAACATGCATGGCGGAAAGTGCCGTGATCGAAGTCAGGTCACGGTAGGTGAGAGACTCGAAAAAGAGCGTTTCGTGGGACTTGACGACGCGACAACGAGTAGGGTCCCAGAAGCGCCAAGCCTTAGACCGCGGGGAAATGCCGGCGAAGGCACACAAGCGACCCCGAGGTGAGACCTTGGACCCTTGCTGGTCTTTGGTGAACCACACGGAGGCCAAGGATCCCCAGACGCAAGCAAGACAAAGGTCAGCATGATGTCCAAACCAAAGCTCATACGGTGTAATATGGTCCGGAAGCGAACCCTGCGGGAGGCGGTTCCAGACCCACGTCATGTAGGCGAAGCCCTCAAAAGCGAAGGACTCAGGGAGACCGCACTCAGACCGCATAGCGTGAACCGCATCCTCCATGTTGCGGTTCCAACGCTTGGAAACACCGTTCTGCTGAGGGGTAGCAGGAGCGGAGACCTGGTGAAAAATCCCGTGCTCGGCAAAGAATCCATCCATCTCGCCAAGGAACTCACCGCCGCGATCCGAGCGGTAAGTGTGCAGCGTGTGACGTGACTTACGCTCAGCCATCACTAGCCAGAGTCGAACTGCAAGGGCGGCAACGCTCTTCTGACGCAGGTTGTAGACCTACGGCATCCGGGTGAAGTCATCAGTCAGAGTCAGAACATACCGGCCCTGATCAGATAGGGACTTGACCGGAAGAGGACCGAGAAGGTTCGAGTGAACTGACTTGAGAGGCAGAAGCGCTCGGGAACGAGAATCAGGGTAGGCGTATATGTGCATCTTCCCCTGAGCGCAAAAGAGACAGCCGGTCTTGGGTGGCTTCTTGAAAGAAGCCGCGTCAAGACCGAGAGCTGGCTGTGTCCGAATGAGCTTCGACACAGTATTGGAGCCCACGTGACACAGACGGCGATGAAGCAATCGCTGGTGTTCCGGAGACAAAATAGCAGTGGCAAAAACCCGAGCAGAGGAGGAAGGGGACCAAGAGGAGGAGGTACGAGAGACACGATACAGATCATCTATGACAGAGACACGAAGGACAACACTGCGAGTATCAGTAGCAGTCACAGTCGTTGAGTCTGCGGTATGCTCCAGAGAGAGACCCATCAATGTACAGGCACGCACAGAAAGCAAGCTGAGCTCAAGATCAGGCACACACAACACGTCAGAAAGATAGAATGGGCTAGACGGACCGTCGAAACATACAAAGCCAATGCCATGGACTGGCAAGGACTGACCAGAGCCTGTACGGAAGGAACGGACGGACGTGACACGACTGAGAACAACAAAATCACTACGACGACACGTCGTGTGATGAGTGGCACCACAATCGATGATCCAAGTGCCACCGGAGTCACAACTGGTGGACGTCACTATACAACGGGCAACAGAACACTCGGCATCAGAGGGACGTTGAACCGTCAGTGGGGAGGAACGACGCAGGACACAAAGATGAGATTCATGAACCCAATCGGTGCAGTCAGGCCCATCATCATCACATGCTGACTGTGCTCCCCCACACGCGTCGTCACGAGTCATAGGAACGGACGGACAGACAGTCTGCGGACCACCCGACGATGACAACACACTCGCACCTCCCTGAAAGCGAAGCGCCAGAAGGTGTCGGAGCTCAGCGATGGTGCGGTCGCGTGGGTCCGGATCGTTGCTACTCGCCGGTGGAGAAGCAGGAATAGCTGCAGTCGTGGTCGCCACGCGTCCGGAGGATGGCGAGGATGACGTGCTGGATGTGGAACGGAGGGCGTGTGCAGCCTGGATCCTACGAGTAATGCACAACAAGTCGAGCGGCTGTTGGCACTCGGTGTAGCGATGGGCGCCTCCACAGTTGTAGCAGTGAACAGAACGTCCACTGCTATCACTGGAGGACGACTGCTGCTGTGACTGCTGCTGACCTGATCCACGCTTCCCCTTCTTCTTCTTCCCCTGAGCTGCTGCTGCAACACCCTGTGTCTGAGTGGGTGTGGGCGGGGCCGAATAGGAGGAGGAAGACAAGGACGTGATGGAGGATGAAAGAGACTGCAGGAGGGATGATGGTGGTGATGCGACGACTGCTGCAGCAAGGGAAGTCTCCTGATGAGCCACTGGTGCCTTGCGGGCTGAAGTCACCTGGAGGAAGAGCTGATGCGCCCAAGGGAGAAGCTATAGAGTGGCTGAAAAGGGCTTGAGGACAGCGTCGCTGTACCGTGTGAAGATGTGAGTAAACTCAAGGCGAACTCCGAGCATCATCGTATGGAGCGTCCACAGCTGTGTGCCTGCGAAGGTCCCAAGGCGCGTGTAGATGCGCATGGCGCGTCGCCAGTAATCCGCTGTAGGCTCTGCGGACCCCTGACAGAGAGAGTGGAAGGCACGAATGTGTACTGCATGGGTGGCGTGCGTCTCTGCGGCCAGCATGGATAAGGCCAGATCCCAACCTCCGCGTGGATCGACGCCGGTGCTTTTGCCGGGCTCGCCAAAGAAGGGGCGAAAGTCGACGACGGTCTCGCATGGCATGGCATAGAGGAGTCTGCGCATTGCTCTGGCTGCTGTCAACACCTATGCTAGGTCTGTAGGCTGATACGAGCTGTGGAAGTAGGGCCACACGCACTCTGAAGTAGCCCAAACCTGAAAGAGGATCTCCCATCAGTCGATGTCGTCCTTAGTGATGTACCGTGGAGGTGGTGTCTCAAAGTCCTTGGGTTGCCGCTCCGTGGGGAAAGCAACCGCAGGCCGAGGGGGACGAGGGACGGGGGTGACTCCTGGAAGGGGATAGTCACCGGGATAGTCGGGTGACGATCGCACCGTAGGAATCCGAGGAGATCTGGTGCCCATCTGCAGCTAACGGAGGCGCTCCTGAAGAACTCGAATCTCATGATATGGGGAATCGTCTGTCATGCCTGGCATGAATGGCTCATCATCGAGGAGATCAGAAGGTGGTGGGTCAGGTCGAGCTCCTGTAATGGGTGCCTGAGCCGACTGCTGTGTAGAGACTGAGACGCCGGCAGCTCCCTCAGAAACCTGCCGTGGGACTGTGGACTGGCCTCACGGAAGCTCAGTCAGCGTACGTATGGTATCAATCATCTGCTCCCGCTGTAGGCGACGCATCTCAACCTGCTGGCTCTGCAAATCCTCAATGGCCTGTGAGCGTGGGCTCAGGACCCCAGAAGAGGAGGAGGAGGGATCATCTGTCGCCTTCTACTTGTTGTCCGACGAGTTCATGTCGCCTCTCGGTGTGGGTTGAAAATTCAGGTTTGTCGAATTGCAAAAGCGTCAGCGTTTCTCCAGGAGTTGAGACGCTGGCCATTTTTGACTGTCCGGCCAAAATTTTGGCCAAGTATGGTGCTGACGTCAGCAGGTGGTTGCTGGACCTGATGACGTCAGCAAGAAAAAAGGCTGAAGTCGGCTCGACTCCCTCCCTTTTCCTTTTCTTTGTTTCTTCTTCTCTCACGGTTCTGCGCGAGCGTGCAGCCGCTCTGCGGCGGCTGCGCCGAAGCTGCGCGGAGGCTGTGCAGCAGCTTCTGCTCAGCAGCTGCTACAACTGTGTTTTCAGCTACAGCAACAGCTGCTTGGCTGCGTGCACAACAGTGGCAGCAGCGGCTGCGTAATGCCGCTGCGGCTGCTAATCGCTGTCGACGCCGCGCGCTACTACTGCTGCTGCGTTGCCGCTGCTACGCTGCTGTTGCTACAGCTGCTGCTGCTCTGCTGCTGCCGTCGCAGCTGTCGCTGTTGCTGCTGCGCTGCTGTTTCTGCTGCTGCTGCTGTTCTGCTGCTACCGCCGCTGCTGCTGCCGCGGCCGCCGCTGCGACTACGGACGACGGCTGCACTTGCTGCATCCGCCACGCGCTGTTGTAGCTGCTGCTACGGTGCTGCTGCTGTCGCTGCTGCTGCTGCTGCTCTGGAGCTATGCTCCTGCTGGCATAGTGGCAATGCCGCTGCTAAGGTCTCACGTGATGGGTGAGGGCTACGTCGACGGCAACCGACTGTCTTCGACAGGCCCAAGTGGATCTGCTGCAGCGGTGACTCTCACTGTTGCTGCTCTGCTGCGTGTCTGCTGCGCAGCTCAGTGAGAACTGTGACAGCAGCACAGCCGCCGCCGGAATGGCAGGTATTTAGGCCATGGCAGGTATTTAGGCCATTCGCGCGCAGGTATTTACCTGCCATTCCTAAATACCTGCCATGGCCCAGACGGGTAGTCCGCCGCCTGTCGTCGCGCCGGTGTCACCAGGGCCGCCTGCCTCAGGGATCTGCACGAGTATGGACACGGCCGAGTGGTCACAGTAAACTGTACAGGAACGGCACAAAGCACAGTAGATGGATGCATGCATGTGACCAGTCGTAGTGCTGTCTTGTGATCCTGCACGTCTAGGTTCAGACGGCGTAGCATTCTGACATGTGTGCGCAGAGTTATGGCTAAAATAGTGGTTTTGGGCCGGTTTTAGGAATGGCAGGTATTTAGGCCATGAGCAGGTATTTAGGCCATGGCAGGTATTTAGGCCATGGCAGGTATTTAGGCCATTCGCGCGCAGCAACAGCGACAGCAGCACAGCCGCCGCTGCCACCGCTGCACACGCAGCTACGCAGCTGCTGCTGCAGCTGACAGCACAGCTGCAGCTGCAGCTGGGCGGAAGCTGCTGCGCAGCTTCTGCGGAGCTGCTGCGCGCCACCGCGCAGCGGCAGAACCGTGACAAGGAAAAAAAAAAGAAAAAAGGGAGGGGACGAGGTGACGTCAGCATTGCTGGTTGCTGACGTCATCAGGTCGTGCTGATGTCAGCAGCCACTTGCTGACGTCAGCATTACACTTAGCCAAATTTTCAACCGAAAAGTCAAAAGTTGCCAGTGTTTCAACTCCCCGAGAAACAAAGACGGTTTTGAAATCCGGCAAACTTGACCTGTCGTCCCATAGTGAGTAGCGACATGAGTTCGCCTGACGACAAGGACAAGGGACCAGGTGATCCCTCCTCCTCTTCTTCAGGGGTATTGAGCCCTCGCTCGCAGGCCATTGATGATCTGCGCAGCCAGCAGGAGGAGATGTGTCGTCTGCAGCGAGAGCAGACTGACGCTATCCGCACACTGACTGAGCTCCTGCGCGCTCAGTCCACGGCTCCTCCGCGGATTTTTGAGGGAGCTGCCGGCGTTGCGGCCTCCACCCAGCACTCGGCTCAGGTGCCCGTGACAGGTGCCCCGCCTGCTTCAC
>SZWC01004505.1:133939-151617 GCA_023375785.1 Penium margaritaceum | reverse complement strand
GACGTTGCCCTGGTGGAATATGAGGGAGGCGTGTCCATTCGAGAGCATTACTGTTTCCCACTTGGCTGTGACTTTTCCTGATGATTTGCTTTTCAGAGTGTGGGTGTACAGAATAAATTATATTGTGCTTTTTGGAGGTGGTTTGCTGTGAAATCAGTCTTTTGCCTGAAATTCATCCCTCGACTCTAAGATTTACAGCACACTCTGCATCCCCATTCAGTTGCCTTTGACGCGGGGGAGAATTGGTCTCAAATCTTGACCAATGCTTGTAATCTAGACCGTCGGGGCTGATGGCCTGCTGAATTTGAGGACATTTTTTCTTTGAGATGTTCTTCTTATAGAACATTTGTTTTTTATTTCTCTTGAAGGTGAACTACCTCTCCTGACCGACCTCCTTTCTCAACAGGGGCATGAGAGAGGCTGACGACTGCTACTCGTCTTTCCTTCTTCCACATGCATCACTTTCTTCACGAAGACGAACTTTCGTCCACCCCGTCTTTCTCTAGATTGATCACGGCTTCTGTGATCCTGTTGTTGGGATTTCTCTTGGCTCCCTCTCTTCATTGCTGAAGGCAGTTGTACTTTCAAGTGCATTCAAGGTTGATCCAAATACAATCCATCTTAGGACATAAGCTAGACCGCTATTCTCCCCACGCCGTCCCCCCCCCCCCCCCCCCCCCCCCCCCCCCCAATCACCCCACTCACTCCATCCCTGTGAGAAACTTCCTAGAACTTTCCTAACCACTTGCCGCAACACTAGGCGTCAGCGCTAGGTCAGCGTGTGACAACAGTCACAAGTCGCAGACAAAACTGCAAGGGTATGGGTAGGGACACGTACAGAGTGTCAGGAAACTCAAAATTGAATATAATTGCACAGAGAGATAACAAATGACAAGTCCACAGCATGAATACCTGCCGCGACGCACAACAGGTGTCGCACGCGGCATTGTAAGGTCTGTCCTAAAACCGGCCCAAAACATTGCTTTCGCCGGAACTCTGTGCAGACAAATCAGAACGCTACGCCGTCTGAACCTAGACATGCAAAATCTTGAGCTGGACGCTACGATTGGTCACACGCATAAGTCCGGCACCAATCGGTGGACAGAAAATACAAAACATGCAAATCGGGCTCAAGAGCCAGTCCACCGAGAAAACTCTAGCGTCTGCAGAAAAATCGCAAAGCACGCCGGCAAGCACCCAGGGCGTTGTGGCAACTCTCTGGCAACTGCTGGTGGATGGAGCCACCACTCGTTGGTGCTCCGGTGCCAGCTGCGTCCGCATCAAGGATAGGCTGCAGAAAAACTACATGAGGTCCAAGATAGCATCCACGACGCTGGGACAGTCATTGGTCAGCTCCGAGTGGGTGGTGAGAAGATGCATAGAAGCTTCCTAGCCACACTCCCATTGACCAGGCGTCAGTGCCTAGTCAGACGGTGACGACAGTCACAAGTCGTGCACGTAACAGCAAGAGTTTGGCTAGAGGACACAAGGCAAAGTGTTTGAATGCGTCATAAGCATTTGCGGAGAGAGATAACAAATGAAAGGTCCATGGCATAAATACCTGCCGCGGCGCACAGCGGATGTCGCACGCGACAGTCCAAGAGCTGTCCTAAAACCGGCCCAAAACCACTGTTTTGCCCATAACTCTGCACACACATGTCAGAATGCTGCACCATCTCAACCTTGACGTGCAGAATCTCAAGCCGGACGCTACGACTGGTCACACGCACAAGTCCGGCTAAGAAGATGCATAGAAGCTTCCTAGCCACACTCCCGTTGACCAGGCGTAAGTGCCTAATCAGACGGTGACGACAGTCAAAAGTCGTGCACGTAACGGGAAGGGTTTGGCTGGGGGACACAAGGCAAAGTATCTGAATGCTTCATTAGCATTTGCAGAGAGAGATAACAAATGACAGGTCCATGGCATAAATACCTGCCGCGGCGCACAGCAGGTGTCGCACGTGGCGGTCCAAGAGCTGTCCTAAAACCGGCCCAAAACCACTGTGTTGGCCGTAACTCTGCGCACACATGTCAGAATGCTGCGCTGTCTGAACCTAGACGTGCAGAATCTCGAGCCAAACGCTACGACTGGTCACACGCACAAGTCCGGCATCAATCTATGGAAGGACAATGCAAAACATGCAAATCGGCCTCATGCAAAGAGCCTGTCCACCGAGAAATCTCTAGCGTCTGCAGAAATACTGCAGAGTACCCGAGCAAGCACCCGGGACGTCATGGCAGCCGCCTGGTGGCTGCTGGCGGGTGAATCCACCAACCATCAGTGCTCCGGCGCCAGCTGGGTCCGCATCAGGGATCTGCACGAGCATGGACACGGCCGAGTGTTCATAGTAAGCTGTACAAACGGACGGAAACAGCTCACATCACAACACTCCCCCATGACTTGATGGTACGCATGTCCATACGCGTGCATAACTGACACATGTGCACAACTAGATGTACATCAGTCCATGCTCACACACCCCACTNCAAGCACCCGGGACGTCATGGCAGCCGCCTGGTGGCTGCTGGCGGGTGAATCCACCAACCATCAGTGCTCCGGCGCCAGCTGGGTCCGCATCAGGGATCTGCACGAGCATGGACACGGCCGAGTGGTCATAGTAAGTTGTACAAACGGACGAAAACAGCTCACATCACAACACTCCCCCATGACTTGATGGTACGCATGTCCATACGCGTGCATAACTGACACATGTGCACAACTAGATGTACATCAGTCCATGCTCACACACCCCACTCTCAGCCACTCTCAGGCAAGGGGCGTAGCCCGACAGAACGAATGGCCACCATAAACTTTCCACGCGCAAGCGCCTTCGTCAAGAAGTCAGCCCGCTCCATGTCCGTGCCGACCCACATGACACAGATCACCTGTCGCTTCACAAGATCACGCACAAAATGATGCTCAACAGCAATGTGCTTCGTGTGTGCATGAAACACACCAGAGTTGTCTACGATGACAAGAGCACTTTGGTTGTCACAGCGCAGAACAATGCAGGGCACAGACTGACGCAACTCACGAAACAGACGATGTAGCCACACCGCCTCAGGAGCCGTAGCCCCCAGAGCAACATACTCAGCCTCTGATGAGCTACGTGCGATACAACCCTGCTTGCCACTACGCCACAACACAGCGGTGCCACCAAGCAAGAATACGTAGCCTGTCCGGCTGCGCCCATCAGGACTCCACGCCCAGTCGCTGTATGTGTAGCCGTCAACTACTACCGAACACTGCCGTCGAAAGCAGAGTCCGAGGTACGGTGTGGACAGCACGTACCGCACCACTCGCACAGCAGCATGAAGGGCTCTCACCCGAGGACACTGTGAAAATGGTGCAAGGAGGTTGACGGCAAAGGTAATGCCGGGTCATGCGGTAGTGGCCAAGTACATCAAGGAGCCGATAGGGCGCAAGTACAGGGTCACGTCCACTGTCTCCCCATGGTCCGCGAGATCATCCACCTTCAAAGCATCCTGCCCGTCAGGTGTGATGGGGGTGGAGGCTTTAGGAACTGCACCCAAGAGGTCAACAAACCGCTCCCCCACAACATGGGCGTAACGTGCCTAGTGTAACAAGAGTGTCCGTCGCTGGCGATCACGCACGATCTCCATCCCGAGAAACACAGCTGCAGGACCAAGGTCCTTCATCATGTAGGCAGCCTAGAGAACTGCCTTGGCCTCCTTCACGGCCTCCATAGAAGGAGACGCAATCAGGAGGTCGTCCACGTAGACCGGAATGGCAGTGAAGTTGTCAGCTGTCCGTCTGAGAAAGAGGGACGGGTCAGCGTCACTCTGTACGTAACCGGCAGGTGTCAGTGTACCAGTGATCTCCAAGTTCCAGCACCTAGCTGACTGTTTCAGGCCGTACAAGGCCTTGCGCAAGCGCCAGACCTTGTCACCGACCTCGAACCCAGGTGGCTGGACCATGTAGATCTCCTCCTCTAAGGTGCCATTGAGGAACGCGTTGTTCACGTCCATCTGGTGCAGCTCCCAGTCGTGGTGAGCAACAACCCCGAACAAAGCGCAAACCATGGTCATGCAGCCAACCGGTACAAAGGTGTCAGTGAAATCCACTCCCTCAACGTGCGAGAACCCCTTGGCCGTCAAGCGAGCCTTGTAGCGATCGAGTGTGCCATCAGGCTTCATCTTCTTGCGAAAGGCCCACTTGGCCTGTAGAGCCCTCCGCCCAGGCGAGAGGTCGACAAGCTCATAGACACCGTGCTCACGGATGGCTCTCAGCTCATCCTCACAAGCAGCATGCCACAGGTCTGCATCGTGAGTTGAGAGTGCCTCCTTCAACGTGCCTGGATCAGGCATCGTCGAGGGAGCGCTCCCGGTGGCTAAGACACACGCCTCCAAACTCGGTCTGACCGTGACAAGGTCGGCTGCGGCGTCGCAAGCGACGCCGCAGCCGAGAGACCAACTTGTGGCCGACATGACATGCTGGGTGAATCTCGGTGTAGTCTGCCTGGACACTCAGGCCAAGGGCCTTCGTGCCGGGCTCGCCACTCTGAACACTATGAGTCGGTCGTCTGAGCACAGGGTCAGCATTCCGCTGAGCTCTAGAGGGTAATGGTTGCAGGCGACCGCCAGGCTCGCGGGAGTACCTCGACGCAGCGCTCGCCTCAGGCTGCGGAGAAGGCTGCTGTGCCAGAGTCGTAGGAGGCATGGGTGGATGCACGGGAGTGGGTGTGACGGAGGGGACTGACACTGGTAAGGGGTCAGGTGTACCAGAGGGGACCGGCACTAGCACCAGTACGGGATCGGGTGTGCCAGAAGGGTCGGACACCGACACAGGGTCAAGTGTGCCAGAAGGAACTGACGCTCGTACGGGATCAGGTGTGTCAGAGGGAATGAGAGCTCGCACGGGATCTGGTGAGGAACAAGGAAGTGGCACAGGATCAGGTGTGTCGGACGGTACGGATGAGGCTACTGGACCCACATCCATGATGGTCGGATCGTCAACAGCCGGAGACCGGTCAGCATGTAAGGAAGCCCGGCCGGACCCATCCGCACGACTAGTCTCCCCCATCCGCCGGGAAGCCACACAGGTAGGAACGTGGTTGGTTGGCCAGCGACAGAATGCTGGACAAGTCGCGGTAGGTGAGAGTCTCAAAGAAGAGAGCATCTCGAGACTCGAGAATGCGATGGCGAGCAGGGTCCTAAAACCGCCAGGCCTTCGACCAAGGGGAGATGCCAAGGAAGGCACACATGCGTCCCCGAGGTGAGACCTTAGAACCCTGCTGGTCCTCGGTGTACCACACACAAGCGAGAGACCCCCAAACGCAAGCGAGACGGAGATTAGCGCAATGGTCGAACCATAGCTCATACGGCGTGACATGGTCTGGAAGCGGGCCATGCGGCAAGCGGTTCCAGACCCACGTCATGTAGGAGAAGCCCTCAAAGGCAAAGGACTCCGGTAGATCACACTCAGACCGCATAGCGCAAACCGCATCCTCCATCATGCGGTTCAAACGCTCAGACACACCGTTCTGCTGTTGTGTAGCAGGGGCGGAGAGCTGGTGAAAGACACCGTGCTCGGCAAAGAAGGCATCCATCTCTCCCAAGAACTCGCCACCACAATCTTAACGGAATGTGTGCAGAGTGTGACGAGACTGACGCTCAGCCATCACAAGCCACAAGTGGACTGCCAATGCGGCATTGCTCTTGTGGCGCAGGTTGTAGACCCACCGCATCCGCGTGAAGTCACCAGTTAGGGTGAGAACGTATCGACCCCGATCAGAGAGGGACTCGACTGGGAGAGGGCCGAGAAGGTCCGAGTGAACCAACTCAAGTGGGCGCAGTGCCCGGGAGGAGGAGTCGGGGTAAGAGCAGCGATGCATCTTACCCTGGGTGCAAAAAAGACAGTCGGTCTTGGGCGGCTTCTCGAAAGAAGCTGCGTCAAGACCGAGGGCTGGCTAAGTACGAATGAGCTTGGACATAGTGTCCGAGTTCACATGGCAAAGGCGACGGTGTAACAAGCACTGGTGTTCTGGGGAGAGAACACCAGTGACAAACACTCGCGCAGAAGGGGGAGGGGAAGGAGAAGCAGAGGGAGTGCAATGAGACACACGATACAGGTCATCAACAACAGAGGCACGAAGCACAANGGCACGTGTGTCAAGAGCAGTCACTGTGGCAGAGTCAACAGAGTGCTCAACAGTAAGGCCCATCCTGGTGCATGCACGAACAGAGAGCAGGCTGAGCTCAAGAGCAGGGACAAAGAGCACATCAGAAATGTACAAGGGGCCAGACGGACCATCGAACCGCACAACCCCAACTCCCTGTACAGGCAACGACTGACCGGACCCTGTGCGAACAGACCGAACAGATGCAACGGGACCCAGCACAACGAAGTCACTGCGACGACAGGTCATGTGATGAGTGGCCCCAGAGTTAATAATCCAGGTGCCACTTGGCTCACGACCAGTCGTCAACACTGAGCAACGTGCCACAGAACACTCTGCCTCTGCTGGGCGCTCAGCAGAGGGCTCGGAACAACGACGGACAACATGGATCTGTGACTCGGCAAGCCAGTCGATACTGTCAGGTCCATCCTCATCGCAAGCCACCATAGCTCCACCACAAGCATCATCACGAGCAACAGACGCAGTAAGACAAGCTGTGTCGGGATCACTCGGCTGTGACAACACACTCGCACCTCCCTGAGTACAAAGCGACAGCAGCTGACAAAGCTCTGCGATCGTGCGATCCCGAGGGTCCACCTCACTGCTTTCGCCTGATGAGACGGGTGCGTTTGCAGCACTCGTGGTCGCGGCGCGCCCAGTCCGTGTGTCTCTTGAGGAAGTCCGCTGTGCGTGCGCCGCCTGGAGGCCGCGCATGATCCGAGTCCAGTCAAGTGGCTGCTCACACTCTATGTAGCGATGAGCGCCTCCACAGTTGTAGCAGTGGACAGAACGTCCACTGCCACTACTCGCCAGCTGCTGCTATTGCTGCTGCTGTCCCTATCCGCGTCGCTTCTTCCCCTTCTTTCCCTGTGCGGCCGCTGCAACGCCCTTAGTGTGGCCGCTTGGAGTAGAGGAGGAGGAGGAGGAGGAGGCGGTCGAGGTGGGGCTGGCGACCAGGGACAAAGGCGTAGGAGGCGTCGTAGTCACTGCTGCAACCAGTGGAGTCTGCTGATGAGCGACGGCAGCCTCATGAGCCGATGTGGCCTAGATGAAGTAGCGATGGGCCCAAGGAAGCAGCTGTAGTGACTCTGACAGCTCAGAGAGAGCCACACGATCGAAGCCCGTAAAGAGCTTCACGTGGTCCAAATGCGCTCCCATCATGATGGTGTCGAGCGCCCACAACTTCGCTTCGCCACCGGTCCCAAGGCGCGTGTAAAGGCGCATCGCGCGCCTCTAGTAGTCAGCTGCGGGCTCTGTGGGGCCCTGGCAGAGGGAGTGAAAGTCACGTAGTTGGGCCGCCCTTGTGGCATGGGTCTCCGCAGCGAGAAGTGTCAGGGCCAGCTCCCAGCCCTGACGCGGATCTGCTCCAATCCCGGTCCCGGTCTGACCGAGGAAAGGACGGAAGTCGATCACAGGCTCTTGCTGCTGTCTGGGCCTGATGAGCGTCGCGGGTCTGGTACTGGCTGTGGTATTACGGCAAGACACCCTCAGAATCCGCCCACACCTGAAACAGGGTCTCCCAGCAATCGAAGCCCTCGTCATTATCGTAATGGGGTGGAGGTGTCTCAAAGTCCTTCGGTCGCCGCTCCGTGGGGAGGGCGACCTCAGGCTCAGGAGATGGTGGGCGGAGTATGGGGAGCCCACTAGTGAGGGAAACACCACCAAAGGTGAACGCTGCTGAACGACGTGTCTGATCCTGACGACGAGAAGGTGGTGGAGTGGGGGGCTGTGATCCCAGACGTAACTCACGGATGCGCTCCTCAAGCACACGAATCTCGTGCTCGCGTGAGTCATCCTCAATCTCCTCCTCGTCCCAGGTGTCCACCTGTGATGATCGATGCTGAGACCGCCGCACTGTGTAGGGTGTAGACTGCTGAGCGGATGGTGCAGCTCCAGTAGACTCTCCAGGTGGCTGCTGTGAAGCCATCGAACGACCCTGCAGTAACTCCGTGATCTCCTGTAACGCGTCGGACTGCCTTTGCTGCTTCTGGCGCATCTCGTCCTGCGACCGACGAAGCTCATCGATCATTCGGGACTGCGACCGCGGGCTCACAATGCCCGAAGAGGAGGAAGAGGGATCAGCGGGTCCTTTGTCCTTGTCACGGACCGGCGCCATCGCGGTGCTCAGTATGGGGCCGAGCGTAAAAAATGCTCCAAACAAGAAACTGACAGCGTTTCTCGAAGATTTGAGACGCTGGCAATTTTTGACTGTCCGGCCGAAAATTTGGCTAAGTGTGGTGCTGACGGCCAGAAATTTGGCCGAGTGCTGAAATTCAAAAAAATTCAGCACTAAAAATTCAAGGTTGTCCAAATCAAGCGAAGTTTGGACCACAGAGGCTCCTGAATGTGCTGAACATGTTGGTGAAGTTTTCGGTCGCAAAAAAGTTGGAAAAAGTGGCAAAATGTCACTTTTCCCTGTTCTGCCCGAATTTCAGCAGAAAATAAATCTGCGTTGCACTTCAGTCTTTGCTGGTGGTGACAGAGCACGAAACTGAGCGTGAATAGTAGCTCTGGAGAGCTTGAGAGAAGAGCTTTCCAACGCACCCTCAAACGCTGAAAACGCCGTTCGTTTGAAGCCAGGGCAAGCTCGTGCCGACGGGGAGGTGGTGGCTGACGCGATTTTCGTCTGCGGCTCCTCCACGTCCGTGCGGCTTCTAGGAAGTTGCACGGACAGGGGCAGCGGTGGCGCACGCTGCTGTTGTTGCTGCTGCTGCTGCTGCCGTCGAGCTTGGCGGCAACGGCCTCAAGCCACTTTGGCGGCTACTGTTGCTGATGTTTCTGATGCCGCCGTCGATGTTGTTGTTGCTGCTGCTGCTGCTGTGGTCAAAACTGCCAGCACTGTTGCTGCGCTGCTGGACAGCTGCTATGGCGCTGCTGCGCTGGCGTGCTGCTACACTGCTGCACCCCTCCTGCACGAATCCTCCGTCACGCAGGTGTTGTGGCCTACGCCTTGCAATGGCGCAGGTTGGTGGGTCCTCCCAGGACCTGTCGCTGCTGCTGTGTGTTGTTGCCGCTGCTGCTGCTCACTACTGCTGCGATTGCTGCATCTCTCCTGTGCAGCACAACAAGCTCTGGATTGTTTCTCTGATACCATGAGAAGATGCATAGAAGCTTCCTAGCCATACTCCCGTTGACCAGGCGTCAGTGCCTAGTCAGACGGTGACGACAGTCACAAGTCGTGCACGTAACGGCAAGAGTTTGGCTAGGGGACACAAGGCAAAGTGTCTGAATACTTCATAAGCATTTGCAGAGAGAGATAACAAATGACAGGTCCGTGGCATAAATACCTGCCGCGGCGCACAGCGGGTGTCGCCCGCGGCGGTCCAAGAGCTGTCCTAAAACCGGCCCAAAACCACTGTTTTGGCCGTAACTCTGCGCACACATGTCAGAATGCTTCGCCGTCTGAACCTAGACGTGCAAAATCTCCAGCCGTATGCTACGACTGGTCACACGCACAAGTACGGCATCAATCTGTGGAAGGACAATGCAAAACATGCAAATCGGCCTCAAGAGCCTATCCACCAAGAAAACTCTAGCGTCTGCAGAAAAACTGCAGAGTACCCCAGCAAGCACCCGGGGCGTCATGGCAGCCGCCTGGTGGCTGCTCGCGGGTGAATCCACCAACCATCAGTGCTCTGGCGCCAGCTGGGTCCGCATCAGGGATCTGCACGAGCATGGACACGGCCGAGTGGTCACAGTAAGCTGTACAAACGGACGGAAACAGCTCACATCACAACAGGTGGTCCACCACGTGCCGACGCGCCGGTGTCTCCGGGGTCCGCATCGGGAACCATGTCATCGCGCTCTCCTGTACCACTGCTCTCCTTGCCGTCGCTCGTGACGGGTGGAAGCCACACACACCAACACTCCCTTTGGCTGACACAACTGTCAATATAACGATTTCTTAGCGAAGGCAAGAGATGATGGCTCAGGCAACCAATCATAGCGAGCACTGATCAAGCATACCATAGCACAGGGTCTCCTCCTGACAATAGTGCATCCCACCAAATGCCCGGGTCTCGACCATGCACGGATGATACATAACACATGGAGGCAATGGGTCTCCACATCACACCGGTGAAACTCACCAGGTGCGCAGGTATTGACCAGCATAACCTCGACCATAACATCGTGCCACACCCCAAGTAACCTCGCTGTCCTCAAAGGGGTGTCAGGCCGAAGTCCACACACCAACACTCCCCCTGGGCTGCATAGGCTGACTGTACGAGCAAAGCTGATGGCTGCTCCCAGCACAATCCGTGAGGAGAGAGCACGGCTACCCCATGGCCATATACCCCTGCACAACAATAGCAAGGGTGACGACGATGCTGGTGGGATGTGCTCGCACAGAGCCTCACCCCGGAGCGGCGTCGTCGTTGTCGTCGTCGTCGCTCTGCTGATGTGACTGGTGCAGCGCTAAGGGCCTCCTCCAAAGCAATTGCTTGTTGTATGGCCTCCAACTGCTCAGCTGCATATCGTCTCGCGGCCAACGTAGCGTCAAGGCGCGTGTGGAGCTCGACAAGCTCTGACGCGGCAGCCGACCCACAGGCTACATCTAGGACATGTAGACGGTCAGTCGCGAAGCGAACCTGACAGTGGACCTTGAAAGTGTGCGCGTCGGCACGAGCCAGAGCCTCGTGTAGCCTCGCGGTCTCACCCCATAGGAAGGAGTGGAGCTATGCTTGCTCGTTGCACAAGTCGACATCCTCTACGTCAGTCGTCGACTCAAGTGCCGCCGGCCCACGAGGTGCTGGTAGAGCGGGAGCGCAAGACAATGAGTCGTCACGTAAGTCGTCTAGGGCTGTAGGAACGAATGCTGCAAAGACACCTACTGCTCGTGACACACCTATCGCTCGGCCAACAGCTGCTGGCCGAACGTCGGCATGTGTAGGTACAGCTACATCCGCGGCGACGTCATCGAAGGTGCGGCCAGTGCCGTGGTGCTCCTCGTGACCCTTGGTGCGCAGCCCATCATCCACCTGCTGTTGGAGGTCCGCCTGTCCCAGACGTGCATCCTGTAGAGACCACTCGACTGCCTCAAGACGCCTGTGTACATCCTCCACACACTCCTCGACAGCCCGTCGTGCTGGAACATCCATGGTATAACAACGGTTGTTGGCCTCCTGAGCTCGACCATGAGAATCTGCATGTGCGCCTCCGCTCGAGCCACCACTTCCTCCTGCTCGTCGACCGCGCAACGTAGGCACTCGGGTATAGGAACTGTAGCTCGGACAAGAGTAGCTGTGTCCTCGGCTGGAACCGCCGTGGTATCAGCGACACTGGTGAGGACAGCGAGGTGTCGGACGTCCGTAGCTCGCTCTGCATCCTCCATGTCGCACACGTGGACGTCTGCTCTCACCGAGGGGCCATCTCGTGCTTGTGCCACGGCTACTGTAGGAACAACAGCACACTGGGCCTCTACGTCTGCCTCCGACTCTATGTCCGACCACTCCACGACGGACGACTGATCCTCATAGAGGAATTCTGCCTTGTCATGGTGATCCATCACCTGCTCCCGCTTCCCAGCACTATCTGTCTGAACCACCTTGGCATCTGCTGGGGGTCGAGTATCAGCATCTCTATCACCTTCTCTTACTGCTGCTCTTGGCACCATGGCAGCTGTCTCCACACCAGCTAATGTGGGAGCGCGAACAACGTCAGGCGCATCAGCCGTCGTCATGCCATCCGCCAGGATATCAACGAACACCATCTCTATCCCCGACTCAGACTCAACCTCGGACCTATCGTCCTCCAACGAAGACTCTTCATCAGGGTGAACGTCTCCCCTCACCAAACTCTCCACTAGCTGAGTCTGTTGTAAAGCATTATCCGTCTCAATCATCCTACACTGTAGAGTAGTCACCTCACCAATGCTGAGCTCCGCCGCGGTCGTCAGCGAAAAAACCATCCCCCCCACGACTGACACCTCGACAGGAGCTATGGGGACTCGGCAGACCAACACGTGGACAGGAGACAAGGGGGTCTTGTCACCTGAGACTCCTCCCACAGCCGCGTCTGATGGTGCTGCCTGTGCGCGCCGTGCACGATGAGCAGCTCGCCGCTGCGTACAACGAGTGCAAAAACGAGCGGTACGGCGAGGGGCTGAGGGTCCGTCCGTCGGTATGATGCCGACAACCTCCAAGACAGAGCGGAGGGCGACTGATGTAGACGAGAGATTTGGTATACTAGCATCGTCGGAGGAAGGGATGCAAGATCGGGAGGAAGATGAGGATGAAGTGGGAGGCGACACATGCCGCGGGGTGGCAGCTCGCTCGAAAGTCATGTGGTCAAGGAGCTGTTGGACCATGCGCTTAAGGTTCCGGACCTCCATGTGTAGGGCTGCCATATCACCACGCAGAAGCGTTGTGGCATCACTCGGCGACGCATCCACTGAAGGAGGAGGTGGAGAGGATCGTACCTAGGGGGGATGCCACCAAGGAGGGCGCTGTCGGCACTAGCCCCAGCCATGCTCTCTATCTTGACAGTAATAGCACAAAAACCTTGAGGACAAGTGGGACTCGTGCCTCGGCTGCATCAACCACTGTGCCGGTGGCGGCTGCCACGGCTGAGGCTCACGCACAGACCACGGCGATGGCAACGCCCATGGCCACATTGCGCAGCTCATGTCGAGAGCTGAGCGTAGGTGATAATCTCACGCACTCGACCCCGGTGGTGTAAAGCACGACATAGAGGGATACAAATGCAGCAACGTCTCTCAGACGGGCTGCAATGTCGTCAGTCAAGGCGACAACCTCAGCCGTAATGTGTCACTACAATGTTGCATCCGGTGGCGGTGGCACAACTATCGCAACCTGCGACCTCAAGTCGCCTTTCGGTGTCGCTGATGCTGCACCGGGTGGCGTCGTCAACAGACGGTTGTGGCCTCAAGCCACCTTCGCTGTTGCTACTGCTGATGCGACTCTCGCGACGACTGTGGCTACAACGGTTCCCGTCATCAGCCGACTGTAGTGGCCTCAAGCCACACTAGAAGCAAAACAATTAAAACAAAAGAAAACAAAACTTACCCTCTGTTTTTTTTTGTGGTGGTGTCACCTCCTCAGGTGCTCCCTTTGGGGTTTTCTGGGGTGTCCCACTCGAGCCCCTCCCCCCCTCTCTTCTCTCCCCCTCCTTTTTTTTTCCTGGTCAAGCTCGCCCCTCGCGGTGAGCACAGTGAAGGGGGAGGCTCGCTGCCCCCCTCGCGTGTAGCCGGCCGGAGGCCGGCCGTCGGCCTCCACTGCCCCTCTCAGCCCGCGGGGGGGCGGCATTTGGCCGGCACGCGCCGGCGCGCCGCCGCTGTCGTGCCCTCCGGGGGCATGAAAGGCCCGACCGACCAGGCCCCCCCCCCACCAGGCGGGGTCCCTCGCGTCGGGTCCCCTCAGGCCCTACAGCAGTAGCTGTAGTAGCAACTGCTGTTGCGGTTGCTGCAGCAACTGCTGCTGCTGCTGCAGCTGCTGCCTGCGGCTGCTGCTTTCTGTTGCGGCTGCTGCTTGCTTCTGCTGTTGCTGCTGCGAATGCTGCTGCAGCTGCTCGCCGTTGTTACACTTGCTAGTGCTACTGCTGCGGCTGCTGCTCACCACCGCTGCTGCTGTAGGCGCCTACTTCTGCCGCTGCTGCTCCTGCTTGCTGCTGCTACGGTTAGTGCAGCTTGCGGCTGCTACTGCTCACAGCCGGGGAAAGCTGTTGCTGCGAGCTGCTTCTTCCCCTTCCTTTTTCTTTTTTTGTGTGTACACATCAGTGACCAGACATGGGTGCTGCTGCCACCCGATGCTGCTGCTGTAGTCGCTGCTGCCCGTAGCCGCTCCCTGAGCAGGTGCTTCCCACCGATGTTGCTGCTATGGATGCAATTGCTTGCACCTGCCGCCTCTGTCTTCCATGCCTCTACTCCTCCGCTTCAACATAGTCGTTGTGGGTCCCTCCAGGATATGCTACTGCTGCTATAGGTGGCTGCCACTGCTGCCACTACTACTGCTGCTGCTGCGTCTTTGCTGCATAGCACGAGATGTGGCTTGTTTGCTCTGATACCATGAGAAACTTCCTAGAACCTTCCTAACTGTTGGTTTTTGCGCATCCCTCATTATGCTCTGTTGTGTCCTCCCGGCTTGTGTACATCGGTGTGCAGATGATTGACGGCGAGACTCGATGCTGATGGAGGGTTGTCAGGTGGAGCCGACACACGCTGAGGTCTACTCGCAGTTTGCTGGAACCTCCTCTCTCCGGCGACGTGCTCAGCTCCATCGGCAGGCCTCCTCGGTGGTCGTGCTGCCGGCGGTCACTACCATTGCAATTGCTGTCTGCATGCGTCCAGCGTGTCCCGTCGCGTCTGCATCGTCATGCTCTGCCTAGGGCCCTTGTTGCATGCTGTATGGCCCTGTTTGGCATCTTGGACCACCGTAGGCACTGCCTGGGTTCGGGCGGCCATAACTCTTTGCTACATTTTTTCTAGCTGATTCTGACCGCATGACTGCGTTTGCAGCGTTGGTATTCTGGTATAGTCCTGTTTTCAGGCAAAACGGACAACGCCCGGGTTTTGGGCTGTCGGGCATCTGGCAGGGCTCACCGAGAAAACCCTGCCAGCCAAAGAATAGGTCCACAACTATTTTCTAATTGGCTGGTTAGCTGAGTAACAACTTCTACACTAGTGGGGGGGAGCTAGAACTTAGAGGGGTCTCCCATTGTTGCTCATTCTTCATTCCTAACTAGTTACTTTCAGTTTTCAGCTTTCTGGCACTAAGTCTGGCACGCGCGTTTCTGACTAACAAACCCAGAGCTTCTAGACTTAGACTCTAGAGCAGCAAACTGAGGGGGCAGCTCACTTAAGCAACGAGCGTGGAAGCCCGCACATTGCATCAACAACGCTGCTGCCCCAACCTGCTGCCTAAGTTTTCCATTTTGGTATCAGAGCCAGAGCGTAGCAGCAGCAGCAAAAGACTGGCGAACAGGTGCCAGACAACGCCGGCGGACCCCCATACGCGCCAATGCAGGGGAAATGCTGCCAGGTTTTTTCCGGCAGCATTAACCCGCCTGGTGGCGGCGTAAAAAATTTTCCCACGGCCACTGGGCCAGGGGAAATGCTGCCGAACTTTTTTCGGCAGCACTGACCCCCACGCGTGACGCGAGGAGGTGAGCGGCAGGCGGCGTCTGACGTCTGAGGGTGATGATGAAAGCGGCAACGTCACCCAGGTGCAGTGACTGGCACAACCAACAACAGCAGGCAGAAGCAGCAGCTCACAACAGCCCGCAACAGCAGCAGCAGCAGCAGCTGTAGCAACGCACAGCAGCAGCTCACAACAGCAGCTCGTAGCGGCAGCAGGCAGCAGCCGCAGCCTGCAGCAGCTGCAGCAGCGAGCAGCAGCAGCAGCTAGCTGCAGTAGCTGTTGCAGCGGGCTACAGCAGCAGCCAACTGCAGCAGCAGCAGTAGCAAGCAGCAGCTGGCAGCTGCCAGCCGCGGCTGCTGCTGCTCTCTGCTCGTAGTGAGCGAGCAGCGAGCAGCAGCCCGCTACTGCCAGCGAGCAGCAGCTCACTGCTGCCAGGCGAGCAGCAGCCCGCTGCTTGCAGCAGACAGCGGGCTGCTGCCCGATGTGACAAGAGAAGAAAAAGGAAAAAAACAAAACAAAAAGAGGGGCAACAAAGAAAAAACCTCCCACCCCCGCACCTCGCTGCAGCAGCCCGCCGTAGAAGCGAGCAACTGCTGTAGCACGTAGCAGCTACAACAGCACGCAGCAGCAGCAACAGCAGCAGCAACAGCGCGCAACAGCCGCAGTAGCAGCGAGCTGCAGCAGCCACTGCAACCGCAACAACTCGCAGCAACAGCAGCTGCAGCTGCAACAGCAGCAGCAACAGCCATAGCAGCAGCAGCAACAGCAGTAGCACCAAACAGCAACAGCAATAGTAGCTGCAGCAGCAGCAGTAGTAGCAACAGCAGCAACAATAGCAGCTGCTGCAATACCAGCTACAAGAGAAGCAGCAGCAGCAGCAATCAGCAGCAGCAGCATCAGCAGTATCAGTAGTAGTAGTAGCCGCTGCAGCAACAACATCAGCAGCAGCAATAGCAGCAGCAGCAGCAGCAGCTGCAGCAGCATCAACAGCAACAGCAGCAGCAACGGCCCCAACAACCGCCGCTGCTGATGTCAGTACCCCTTTGCTGACGTCACTACTGACGTCACTGCTGACGTCATCAACACACACGAAAAAAGGAGGGGGGGACAAAGGGAAAGGGGGAAGGCCAAAGGGGTGGGTAGAATCCCCACCTCCCCAACCTCCTGCTGCCATCAGCAACACTACGACAAAAAGAAAAAAAAACAAAAAAAACACAAGGAACACTAAGTCATGGCTGGGAGTCCCGGCGAGGAGGGGTCCTCCTCTGTTGAGGGGACCCCTATCCCTCCCTTCTTGCAGCGATGATTGTAGTAGCAGCAGCAGCAGTAGCACCCGCCATCGCTACAGCAGCAGGAACCGCCGCCGCCGCAACAGCAGTAGCCGCCGCTGCCGCAGCAGTAGGAGCAGCCGCCGCCGTCATGGCAACAACAGCTGCCGCCGCCGCACCAGCAGTAGCCGAAGCAGCAGTAGCAGCAGGAGCAGCCGTTGCCGCCTCAGTAGTAGCAGCCACCGCCGTTGCAGCAGAAGCAGCCGCCGCCCCTGCAGCAGCAGCAGCTGCCATCGCCTCAACAGCAGCAGCCACCACCATTGCAGCAGTAGCAGCAGCCGCCGCCCCTACAACAACAGCAGCAGCAGCCCACTGGTAACGTTGGCGGCAACCCTGACCCTCTTGCTGCTTTTCACCAACAGCTCGCCGCCTTGACGTAGCAGCTTGCAGCGCTACAGCAAGTCGCCTCCCAAACCGCCACCAGTGTGCTGCCGTCGTTCATCCCTCCAGGGCACGCTAGCCCCGCTATGTCCGCTGCCACGTAGTACCCGGCATAGCAGTAGACTCAGCGCCAATGGCAGATAGTGACCTCAGTCCTTGGCCCCACTCTGGGTGCCGGCCGCAGGCAGAAGGACTTTGAGACACCGCCGCCGCCGCTTCAGGCCGGCGAGCAGTTCCGGAGCTGGGAGCTCAGCTTCCAGATCTGGGCGTAGGTTGAGGGTCTATGGACCTACTACACCCTCCCTTACGGCTCCACCCAGGCTGATCAGCTGTATGACGCTGGTCGTGCCGTCCGTGCCCTTGTACCAGTCGCCCCCCCAGCTTCCCGCCTTGCCCTGGAGCCCTTCCTCGGTGACTTCACCGCAGGTGACATCCCAGACCCTGCAGCCGTATGGCACGTCCTCACAAGGCCCCATCGCCTGTCCAGTGACGCTGAGATCAGCCGTCTGCTCCGGGAGTTCAACTCCCTGCACATGGGGGAGACCGAGACGGTCACTGCCTACAGGCAGCGGGCGGAGGACATCCTCCGTCGACTCGGTAAATCTGCTCCGCCCCCTCTCTCCTCGCTCCTCACCATCAAGCGCGGCGCCACCTGCGTGTACGTGGACGTCTTCGTCCACTACCCTCAGGACGTCCTATCCACCATAGAGGCCCAGGGTACCCTCATGCCCTGG
>SZWC01004505.1:87576-103036 GCA_023375785.1 Penium margaritaceum | reverse complement strand
CATGACGTGGGTCTGGAAGCGCTTGCCGCATGGTCCGCTTCCAAACCATGTCACGCCGTATGAGCTGTGGTTCGGCCATCGCGCTGATCTCCGTCTCGCTCGCGTTTGGGGGTCTCTCGCTTGTGTCTGGTACACCGAGGACCAGCAAGTTTCTAAGGTCTCACCTCGGGGACGCATATGTGCCTTCCTCGGCATCTCCCCCCGGTCGAAGGCCTAGCGGTTTTGGGACCCTGCTCGTCATCGCATTGTCGAGTCTCGAGATGCTCTCTTCTTTGAGACTCTCACCTACCGTGACTTGTTCAGCATTCTGTCGCTGCCCGCCGACCACGTTCCTACCTGTGTGGCTTCCCGACGGATGGGGGAGACTAGTCCCGCGGATGGGTCCGGCCGGGCTTCCTCACCTACTGACCAGTCTCTGGCTGCTAACGATCCGACAATCGTGTCTGTGGATCCTGTAGCCTCATCCATACCATCCGACACACCTAATCATGTGCCACTTCCTTGTTCTACACCGGATCCTGTGCGGGCTCGAGTTCCCTCTGACACACCTGATCCCGTACGAGTGTCAGTTCCCTCTGGCACACCTAACCCTGTGTCACTGTCAGACCCTTCTGGCACACCCGATCCCATACTGGTGCCACTGCCGGACCCCTCTGGTACACTTGACCCCTTACCAATGTCAGTCCCCTCCATCACACCCACTCCCGTGCATCCACCCATGCCTCCTACGACTCTGGCACAACACCCTTCCCCACAGCGTGAGCCGAGCGCTACGTAGAGGTACTCTCGCAAGCCTGGCCATCGCTTGCAACCATTTCCCTCTAGGGCTTAGCGAACTGCTGGCCCTGTGCTTGGTGGAGTGGGTTCTTGTTTGGTTGGTTGTCAGGTTGGTCGGTTGGTTGGGTGGAAGGTTGGTTGGTTGGTTGGTTGGTGGGATGATTGAATGGAAACTTAGCAGTTTGGTTGAATGGCTAGTTTGATGGAGTATTGGTTGGTTTGTTAATTGATCTTCAAGGCTCCTTAACTACTTGGCTAGTTGGTTGTATGGAAGGTTGGTTATTCATCTTGTTAGTATGTTGGTATGAAAAATGGTTTGTTTCTTCATACTAGGCTTGTTGGTTACTTGTGTGGGAGGGTCAATTCATTTTTAGCTTTGTTAATGGGTTGGTTGGTTGGCTGGTTGAGTGGCTCATTGGCTAGTTCAAATTCATGTTGGCTGGTTGGATGGTTGGTTCTTTTGTGTCTACATTTGGTTGGTTATATTGTTAGTTTATTATATGGTTGATTGGTTGATTGGTTAGTTGCCTGGATGGTTGGTTGGTTTGTTTGACTAGCTATTTTATTAGTTGGTTTTTTTATTTGTTGGTTTGTTGGTTCACTTGTTGGTTGGTTGGTTAGTTTATTTGCATCTTTTTTGGTTGGTTGGTTGGTTGGGTGGTTTGATGGTTGGTTGGTTTGTTGGTTTGTTGGTTTGTTGGTTTGTTGGTTTGGCTAGTTTCCTAGCTTTTTGGTTAATTATATAACTAGTTGTCTGGTTGGTTGGTTCTTTGGTTGGTTGGTTGCTTTCCAAGTTGGTTGGTTGGTTGGTTAATTGCTTCATTAGCTGGTTAAAAGGCAGGTTGATTGGTTTGAAAGTTGGTTGCTTTCTTGTTTCATTTGTTGCTTGGTTTGGCTAGTTGGCTGGCTGTTCGGTTTGTTGGTTTGGTTTAATTTTTGGTTGATTAGTTCGTTTATCATCTGGTTGGTTGAATGGTTGGTTTGGTTTCTTTAGTTGGTGGTTAGTTCGTTAGTTGGTTGGTGGGTTGCTTTTCTATGTGGCTGGTTGGTAAACTAGATGGTTGGTTGGTTAGTTGGATGGTTGGCTTGATGATTTGCTAATTTATTTTTAGGCTCGTTTGCTGCATTTTGGTTGGCTATTCTTGTTTTTTATATTGGTTTGTTTGTTCGTTGGTTGGTTGGTTAGTTGGTTTGATGGTCGGCTAATTGGATGGCTTGCAAGATGGTTGGATGCTTGGTAGGTTGATTGGTTTGTTGGCTAGACAATGTGGTTGGTTGGTTTTTTTTATGGTTGTTTGCTTTGTTGGTTCATAGGTAGGTTGGTTTGGTTGATTGGTTAGCTGGGTCATTTTTACGTTGGCTGATTGGTTGACTTGTTTGATTCTTAGTTGGTTGGATTGGTTGGTTGTTCAGTTTGGTTGGTCAGTTGCCTCATTGTCTTGCTTCTTTTTTGGCTAGTTTATTACTTGTTTGGTTAATCTTTTAGTTAATTATCATGTTTTATGGTTTGTTGTTTAGATGATTGATTTACACACAGGTTGATAAGTTGGTTGGTTTGCATGGCTGGCTAGCATACATAACAGTTGGCTGTCTGTTTTATCACTTTTTTGGTTGGTTGGTTGGTTGGTTGGTTGGCTGGTTGGTTTGTTGGTTGGTTGATTGGTTTGGTTCTTGAATGGTTGGTTGATCATTTTGGTTTATCGACTCGTTGGCTGGCTCATTTTTAAGCTGGTGAATAAGTGGATCAATTCAAACCAATCACCAAGAATTCATACACTTCTTATACACATGAGACTACCAACAAAATTCCCTTTGGCCTTATGTGGCTGGAGTTTTCTAAGAACGTTTCAAAACACGAGCGTTCATACAATTATGTACACAATTCTTGCAAAGGAATTTCTTCCTTTGATTTAGGGTTGAGGAATTTTCTTTCTTTTACATAGCAAGGCATTAATATCAAATGGTTTATGATGTATTTTCAAAAATAAAGAGGAAAAACATAAAATTTGTTTGAAATATCTTATTCATTAGGCTAATAAACTTAGAGCAATTGAGAGCATTTCATTTTATTATAAGAGTTTTCTACTCTCACTTTGTGTTTCATGAACAAAACATGTGGAGACACATAGTGACCTACATGTATCTTTACACAACCATATTGGACAACACAAGGTTTTTTAATGAACATATTAATGTTTCGTTAAGTCTGTGATACTTCCCGACACTGTTGAAGATTTTTTATCTATGGAAGAGTTCATTTCTGGCTGCACTAATTACTTCCACCCCACACCCCCTCCTTCCCCCCCTACGCCAACCATATCAGAGTGTACGGGGGGAGTGTATCACATGATGCACGAAAGGTTGTGCAGAATTCCCACACAAATGTACATAAATCCATTTTTTGTCCCCCTATTCCATGAAGGTGCTTTCTTCACATGTGCACGATATGTCTGTATGTGCAATGAAAATCATGTACACTTACACATGCAACTAGTGTATGCACTTTTGATGTTGAAGGTGGGACTTGAGGGCGTCTAGTTCTAGACTCGAAATCCTCTCCCCCCTCCTCTTCCCCTCTCCGTAGGTAAGAAGTGTATGTGGTAAGTGTTATGGGAAGTGCATGTGAATAGAATGTGAGAGACCAAAAATGTTGCGCTTGTGTATAATTTGACACGCCTTGCAACACTGTTCAATCCATTTAAATCAAAGGTTTGCCAATGGAAATAGTGTTGATAATTCCCAAAGTCCATGGAATATTCCTAACTTTTGCGACAACCTTGTGGATGAAGTTACGCACCCGTCAAGCTTATAATCACAATGAATGTGTACTATTCAACACCAGCAATAGTTCTGGGAAAAAAGAAGTAATGCTATACACTAGTGCTCGTTTCCACAGCCCAAACATAAAATGTATTCACCTCAACTTACACTAACCATGTACACTATTCTTTTGCAACAAGGTTGACGGGTAAAGCTACAAATGACCCAACCAGTGTAAATGGACAAACCATTTCCTTCAATATGCATATCATAAGTATATAGTTCAAATCAATAGTTTTTTGTGGATTTCCACATGGTCCATAACCTTCATTGGTGAATCCATAAAGATAGAACTCAATGAAGGTTGGATGAGACCTCCGTAACATTTATGAGCCATGAATCATAACAAACAATATGAACAATGGGTGATTTCAATTGTTTCATAGCTCGTTCAAGATGCATCTAGTTTAAAACATTTTCCCAATACTCAATCCATTAGTGGAGCCTCCTTGCGGAATAACATCAGCTTTATCATAAAACATAAACCAATTTTGAGGGAAGGCAGGTAGGTGTACCATGTTATGTTGTTTCTTTGTCTGTACCATTGTGTGACCCATCAAGTGGCCACCATGATCGTCAATAAACAACCATGCAGCAGCCAACCTGTCTTTTAAGTAGCGTCAAATAAATGCAAAAATATGACAAGGAAATATTAAAAAAGAACAGGGCTTCCCCTACATTTTTCAATGCATCAAAGTGAAGATATAAATTTGGAAGAAAAACTGCAAACATAGCCATTGCCGTGTTTGTGACAAAACAATGTTTTTTTGTATTGTTTTAAGTATTAGTGTAATCGAGAAACCAACTAAAAGGGATAATGAATGGAGGAAACATGTATACCATAGGTGAAACCGAAAATGTTCATGATGGAACTTATCCATTATGTTTTGTACAAAATGGAGTGTTTGAATGAATTTGTGCAATTCATTCAATACAAGAAAGTTAAATTTTCTATTTCATTTGTGCAAGAATTTTGCACATTCAAAGTGTGTAAGGGTTAAAAAATTATTATCTAAGGTTTTCTTTACTTTTTTACTCGTGAAAAATGATGGACTCTAATGTACACCTCCACTTTCACTACACTCATTCTTTCATGAACCTTTACATTCGCTCACAATATGCACTTCACACCATTACCCTATGTTCTCTCTCCTTTAACCAAAGCACTACTAGCAAATGTCAAACACATCACTGAGTTAAACAAACACAAATAAACATTCATGTGTAAAATGCATACACCACGCCATACACCTCGTCTTACATTTCATCCTTTCTCCCTCAATTCAACCATTATTGACTACATCACATAAATCAGTTTACACAACTTAATATCTCCACGTGTAATTAACACTCCCCTTATACAATTTCTACACCCAACCCCTCACCACGCCCTCCCTACTCGCTCATCAAGTATCAACCTACCTCAAAAAAATCACTGAAAAAAAGTTAACAAAAGAAAACATTTTCTCTGTTTCTTTATGGAGCAAGCAACCACTCGTGAAACTCATAAATACTGACAGAGACAAGTGTATGTTTGCACACAAAACACGCACATTTGGATGTACATCTTCACCTACAGTTCCCACACACTTTCCACCCACACCCTCCCCCCTTCCCCCCGCCCTATTCCAACCACCACAAAACAATATCAACAACATCACTCAAACTAATATACACACTTACTTATTTCTACTCACAACCCATACACCCAACCATACACCTCCATTTAAAATTTCCAAAAACAATTTCCACCACCCTTTCCCATCTTACCTAACAACCACTAACCAATCTCAAACACAGAAATCAACATACAAACGTACACAAGTCTACCTACAACCAACAAACAAAGCCATAAACCTCCACTTACACTCACCACATACATTGTCCACCCCTTCCCCCCACTATCCCACCAAAATTGACATCATTTCCCAAAACAATGTACAAAAGTGTAAATCGATACACTTGTAGCGATACAATTCCACTTAAAACCAAAATTCAAAAGTGTATATCTATGCACCCAACCTTCTCATTTGAAAATGTCTCCATCTTCACTCCCCATAAAAAAATTTCACCCCCACCCTCTCCTACCTCCCTCACCCAACCACCACAAAACAAATCTCAAACACATCACTAAAACCAGTATTCACTAGAGCAAATCTTTGTACACAACCCGTACACCCGACCATACACCTCAACTTACAACCATGACATCCACTTCTACCCCTACAACAGACCTCTCCCGCCCCACCCGTCAACAATGTCCAACCTCAAATGAATCAAGAAGACTAGCATGAAAAGGTATGCATCATTACATACAACCTAAACACTTAGCCATACACCTCTACTTATACTCTCCAGATTCACTTTCCACCCTTACCCCTTCCACCAAACCACCATTATCCACATAACTAAAAAGGACGTACTGAAGTGACTTTATCTAGTAAAACATAATACATCCTACCATAAACATTTACTTGAAAGCCCCATAAACACTTTCTACCCTTCCCCTTCCCCATCTACCCGACCACCACTGATCAAATCATTCAAGCCAATACACTTGGGAGTACCTTGCATGGAAGCTTCCTTGTGTAGCAAAGAACATTTTGCACACATCACCTAGTGCATGAAAGGTCTTTAATGAACTCAGCCTCTAGTTGGTTGATTGTTTGGTTGGTTGGACACTTGTTTGATTGGATTAGTTTGTTCCTTGGTTGTCTCGTTTTTGGTCGTTGAATTAGTTCATTGGTTCCTTGTCTAAAAATTAGGATGGTTTTTTGTTTTGGTTCATTCATTGGTTTTTAGGTCGATTGCTTGATTGGTTTGCCTAATTTGCAGGTAGGGTTAATGAAGTTCTGGTTTGTTGGTTGCTTGCTTGTTTTTTTGGTTGGTCGATTAGTTGGTTGGTTGGTTAGTTGGTTGATCAGTTCATTAGCTTGTTGGTTTTTTGGTTTGTTGGCACGCTTATTGGTTGGGTGGATTCTTGACTGGTGGTTTCCTTCATTAGTTCGTTGGATGGTTAGGTTGTTTTGTTTGTTTAATTCTTGTTTTATTTGGTTTATATTCAATTTCTTGGTTGGTTGGTTGGTCGGTTGGCTACTTAGCTAGTGATTTGGTTAGATGCTTGGCTAGTTGGTTTATTGATTGGGTACATGACTGGTTAATTCCTTCGTTCTTTGGGTACTTGTTTGTTTGCTTGGTTATATGGTTGGTTGGTACAATGATTTGTTGCTTTCTATACTGGCTGGTTGGTTGTTTGGCTTGTTGGTTACTTTGTTGGTTGGCTTTAAAATTTCCATATTATTCAGTAGGGTTTTTTATGGTTGGTTTGTTGGTTGGAAAGTTTTTGGCTACCTGACTTTCTTGATTAATGGTTGGCTGGTTGAATGGTGGGTTGGTTAGGTGGTAAGTTGGTTCCTGGTTTGACTTGTTGGATGCCTAGTTATTTGTCTGTTATGGTTTGGTTTGGTGCTTCCTAATTGGTTTTTATTTTGGTTTGCTAGATGGTTGGTTGGTTTGATGAATGAATGGTCAGGAAGTTGATTGGATAGCTGCCTCAAATTAGTTTCTCAGGCAAATGGGTTGAATTAATAGTTCATTTCCTCGTAGCTTTGTTGCTTAAATGGTTGGTTTCATGGCTATCTTGTTGATTGCTAAAATTTCTTAGTGGTTTGACTATTTTATATGATGGCTAATAATTTGCTTTCTTGGTCTTTTGGATAGGTTGTTCATTTTTTCATGGTTGCCTAGTGGAATGCTAATAATGCTTAAGTGCTTCATTTGCACACCTACCATTTCATTTTGAGGATCAAGTGATGATGATGCTGACCAAGAGGGGAGTTGCACGTTTTGGGTTGGCATGATTTTCACAACCATGACTAGGTGCCAAAAGATGATTGAAGACTATGATGTCTATCAACAAGAAAGTTTGCATGCATCCAAAGTTGCTAAGCCTACATGTTTATGACATGTAGGCACTAGAGGGAGCATGAATGTCATGAGGTTATGCACATATTGTTTCATAAAATAAATGGTCATATATGCATTACATCTTACACAAACGGTCACCTTTATGTTGTAAGCAACCTCTGTGGGAGCCTTACATGTAGACTAAACTAGGTGTTCATGCATATTCTGCCACACCTTGACACTTTTTTCACGTTAAGGATCAAAGGAATGTAGAATGTTCTTTGGAGTACAACAGGGGAGAATGTGGCTCACCAACCCAAATGGTTTGCTAAGAGGTAGTTGTTAACTTCCATCATTAAAGATTCTGATGCAGAATAGGCATTTTCCCCTTCATAGATCGACAATGTATAAATACACCACTTCACCAAGACATTTGTTTTTTCCTTGTTTTTTATGAGTGCATCACTCACAAGCAACATGAATTTCAATGTTATCCATACAACCCCACTTGCTCTTTATTCAATTGTATATCTTCACTCATGCACTCATTAAACCTCATCATTGTCTTGTTTGAGCCCTTTTTCATAGACACCCACACATGTTTAAGGTTAATGTACTTCACATAGCATGCCACGACCCACAAGCATATAGAATTGTGATGGAGGATGATGCGCATCAATTCAAGCATGCGTCTTAGCAACCTTGCGCCTGTCATGGAGGACTTGATAACTTGCTATAGATTGTAATGATGGACAAGACGTTCCTTCGCAATTCATACTTGTAAGTCCTACTCATCATATCAAATCTAGATGGCATGGACCACCTTTTGACAATCTTGTAGGTGCTCATGGTGATGGAGGAAGGTTACAACAAAACCTCTCTCTACAACCAACATGCATGTGTGTTTGTCCTAATTGCACTACAAGGTACGATCGTCATCTATGACGGGGAGTGTGGGTTGATCAATGTTTTGGCATCGCAGTTGACAAGAATAGTGCATACGTACAACCTATGGCATCCTGTCATAGACATGGGCACTCTCTGTGGGGATGCTATGAAGGAATCCTTCGCGTGCCTTATGCACAAACAGAGTGGGACAGTCAAGACTTCATGCCTTGCATTGAGAATGAGAATGTACACACCTACCTTTTAAGAGATCCATTAACAAGTGAACTTGGAATCTTGTGCAAATGTTGGGCCCGTACATTTGTCGTAGGCACCCAAAGGAGGCCACAATAACTCAAACGCAACTAAGATATTAGAAATTAGAATGTGTCAAGTAAGAAAATTATTTTCCTTCATTGCTTAGGTAAGACTCTACCCACTCATCAAGGCACTCGTTGTATGGAGTCATAAAGAGGAAATTATGAGCCCCTCATGCCTTACATCGGTTCCAAATGCAAGATTCCTAAAAATCATAAACAAGTCCCGTAAGTACATTGAACATGTTAGCTAGAAAATGGTTGGTGTTTTGCAAGGTCTTGCTAATACGAATCAGCACCATCTTGACGGCCATGCATGAGCTTCAAGCTGTGAAGGATTGCATAAATTTTACATGGTATGCCATTATGCATGCATAAAGCTACTCCATTGTGATAGAATTCCTAAAACACACACCCATCTAATGTTGACCTACATGTACATTTTTCCATGTATTGTAGAACCATGCCAAGCATTAGCCTCTATACGTTGTAGGAAACACTTCAAGAATTCAACCTAAATGAGGAGCAACATGAGTGTTCCTGTCAACGTATGGTGTGGGAATAACGTAAAACGCATCAAATTACTAGCATCATCTTCCTCAAATATGGCCAACATGATGACAGTCACTGCTTGTGTCCAAACTCAACTGCCAAGGGTCGTTTAGAGGTTGCAATTGCCATAAAAATGCATGTGATGCTGGCATGGCTAGCCATGGTGAGATCATTAGGAATGATGATGAGTAGTGATGAAGAGTGATCAACTACTTTACTTCACAATCAAGATCCTCACACACTCACTCAATCACTCCCTCACTCATTCACTCAATTTCTCAATCACCTGCTCACTCTCTTGATCACGCATAGGCTCACGAACACCCTCACTCACAGATGCACACTCACATACTATCAAACAAAGGCATATGGTGCAACTCAACATAGCTACACCAAGTATTCAAAAGTTGATGTTATGTTTTGTAGGTTGCTGAAGAACTTGATTCAGTTATGTCTACACAGCCAAATTGTTGTAGTTGGTTCCAACCAAGAAATTGAGTGTTTCTGCCATTGCCCTATAAATCCAAAACTATTGCTTCATCCTATTCTAAGATAACCATGTGTATGCAATATACATAATTTTTTTCTTAAGTTTCATTCACTTGACGTTGTGAGCTAGGGAACATATCTCCTAAAATAGAAAATTATCAATAGGGTATCTTCATTCTCTCAAAGACAACACGGTGATTCTTTTAACTATCAAACATTCTTTTTATTCAAATGCCATTGATTATTCTACTTTTATTGTGAGTCATCCCTGTGAATTTGTATTGATTAATAAGATGCATTCTAATCTCTATTATTATACATATTGCTTAAGCAACTGCACTTGTTGCAAACAAAACCTTAAGATGCTTGGTGGGGTACTCTTTTTTTTTAGTCGTTATAGTTATCGTGGAGGCTAGCCTCTTGATCGTTGCTCAAAGTTTAGATTTCGTTGCCGATTGATCAAGTTTTTGGGTCACATCATCAATGGTGGACAAATCACCGTGGATCCACAAAAAGCATTGTTCATTGATTTGCCCACACCGACCAATATGCAAGACGTTTGGATTTTCCTCAGCTTCTGCACATATTGCCGCTTTTCCATTCAAGAAACTATCTAAGTGGCAGTGCATCTATTTTTTCTCACACGTAAAGAGAAATATTGGCAATGGCATGACATCAAACAAGAATCATCAACCGCTTTGCAAAACACTCCAACCTTGACACCAACCCTATGATAAGCTAATCAAGTTATAAACTCATCAGAGATATGGATGACTCCTCTCCACCCATTGGCGTGGTTTTGTAACATCACCATAACCTAGAGCAACTGGTCACGTATATGTTGTAAACGTTGCCTGGACCAAAAAAAAACAGCAACGTACATATGAACGAGATTTTAACACTCTTACATGCAAATAATTCATGGCAGTTCTACCTTGAATGCCGCCAGTGCATCATACGCAATGACCATCACCCATTGAAACATTTGAAGAAGTAGCCAATGCTCAATTGACATCAAACCTGATGCATGGAGCACCTTCGATCAAGGCTTGACTACAATATAGAGTATCAACAAGGCAAAGCCAACCTCGTAAATGCACTCAAACGCAGTCTAGAGATGATGGCTGAGCCAGCGACACTTGTACTAGATGAAGATCGGTATCTTGAGCAACTGTTCACATGTGGCTACGTCCAGCATGGTGGCTATGAAAAGGCAAAGTTTCACTATGACACACCCTAAATACAGCAAAGATTCACTTGCATGGCGCTTGTTCCCCTTGATGAAAAAATCCATTGGATGTTGTTAAAGGAATGCCACGATACAAGTCTAGGTGGAAATTTTGAAAAAAAACAAGAAACTAAAGAATTAAGTTAAGCACTTCTGGTAGGACAAGATGCAAACCAATGTGGCCAACCTTTGCAAATCATGTAGTACGTGTAATGACAAAAATCTCATTGCACACCGCCACCCATACTAGTAAATGTACTCCCTCTTATGACGAGACCATGGACCGACATCTCCATGGAATTCCTGACAAGATTTCCAGTCGCACCCGAGGAATATGACGTAACCCTTGATGTTTTCAACGGGCTTTCCAAAATCTCTCACTTCATTCCGATCACAGACATTTTCATTGTCAAAGGAACAAAAGAGATTGTTTCAAACAACATAATGGCATTTTCTTGGCATGCTAGACGACATGCCAAGAACCATCACATGCAATATCGACGGTTGATTCACCAGACGTTTTTGGCAAAAACTCGTGACCAGTTACAATACTCTCTTTAGATGCTTGAAAATTTTCTTCAAACATTATGTATATCAAACAAGACAAATTGGCAGCAAAACTCATGAGTAAAAAAATTGCTTATTACTTGGTCATATCCACAGCAACGAGTAAAACTACATGCAAAGTGGTGTGTAGAAAAGCTTCTACCTTACTTGTCAAAATTAACATCCAAAGTTACATTCTCGCACTTGATGTCCAAAACAGCAACTTGGTCATGATCAAAGATGAAACACGGCAGAAACTTGCAATGAGACACCTTTTGTGATGACTCAAGAAGCTAAATGAGATTTTAGCAATGATGCATTCAAAGATGATGACAAGGTTCTCCTGCGTTTGGTAAACATCATTCTCCACGAAGCCAACTATTTGAATCTCAGACCCCAATGAGATCCACTGTATGCAAACCCCCATGGTTCCTAGACATCATGCAAGTTCACCCGGTATTCCATAACAGTAGTCTTAAGCCTTTTGTGAACTACAAAGAGAACTTCCCCGTCAGGGGTGTACCTCCCCCTCCTATACAAGTGGACAAGAACACAACGTACGTCATTAAGGACATCCTTTCCCATCAACAAAGTGGCAAAAGGTTAGAAGATCTTATCAAGTGGCACAACAAGAGTGACACGCATAACAATAGGGAACCTTATGAAAACGTCTCGGACGCCAATCATATGATCGCTGAATACTACTACTGTCAGAGGGCCACATCTGTACCCATGCCGAGACGTGACTACTAAGAGAAGGGAGGTGTTAGGTACCTGATGTAGACGAGTCTGTAATCTTTACAAGTGAGCAGTTTTGTCATTACACAAATATCCCACTACACAACAAGACCTTAATGTTCACTCTGATAGTGGATGGAAATTTGGTGAACTGCCCTCTTTCCCAAGTGATCTTTCTTGCACATTATGAAAAATTTGACCAGTTGAAAGAATTGTACACATCACTGTCACAAACGTTTTCTTGAATTCTGGACACATCCAACAATATCCCATTTAAAAAGATGCATCTCGCATATTTGTGCTCGATCTATGAAGCACCCCGATTCCTTGGTAAAGCTTTGTGACTCGACAACTCACAAAGCGACTCCACTAGTGTCCCTTGCCAATCGAATGGACAACCATGACTACTTCTCATTTCTCACTGGACACTTGTTTAAATGTGTTTGATCATAACAACACGTGTGATCAAAGTATTCTGACCACAAATCATAAAATGCTCAAGTGTCCCAAATTCTCAAACCGTGTTCTGCCTCACAACTTCTCTGTTCACCATGTACGCTATGTTTGGTGTAACACATATGTTGGGGACGGAGGTAGATTCGCACGTGACAAAATGTTGGGGGACATTATCATTCTACACTTTTGTCAACCACCACCTTGCCTACCCTCTTTCCCCCCTTCCTTTCAAAGCCCTACCCCTCCATGCACCACGTCCGATCCAATCAAGGCCCTACCAATAGAAAACCCTAAGCAAAGAGATGCCTAATACACTGTCCCGGTAAAAGGGAAGGGACATGGTGGTGGGAACTTTGCCAAGGATTTTAGCGGGAATGCATCGGCTGGAGTGGAGAGTGGATGAACTCATATATCAATCTCTTTTATATTGTTCTTATATTTTCTGTCTTTCTTTGACATTCATACCTTACACAAGCCAACCCCCTCATTCCAACTAATGGTTCAATTTGGCATAGGCACCTACACGACTCCATGGTAGGAGGGCCTTGAACGTTCCCTTCCAACCATTGAGGAGTGTAGTTCTTACATTGTAAGTTTCTCGTAAACCCTCCATCAAATAATCACAAATCCCTCTGAAAAATCTGGTTTGTGATTGCTGGACCAAGAATGGTGATGTCAACAAGTGGATGTTGCATACGATGTTCTGGTGTGTCAACCATAGACACACGATGACCTCGGACCTTCTCGCAAACACATCAATTTTTTTTTGTTAACGAATTCATCAATATCGTACCAAAACGTTTTATGGTGTGATGAGGAGGCAGCACACATGTTGGGGGAAATTTATGCACACATGTGTAGTGTGACCAATAGTTGAGTAGCATAGAAGCAAGTACAATTTTACTATCTTACGGTCTTATGGTTTGAAATTGGTGGCTTACTTGAATGATTTATCAAGTCACTCTAGGTGCAATCCCCTTGAGTGCATGCCACTAGTTTTTATGGTTGTTTGTTTGTTTGTTGGTCATTTGCAATGTAGCTTCCTCGATAAGTTGTTGGCTTGTTGCATATTTTGTTGGTTAGTTAGTTGGTTGGTTTGTTGCGTGTTTAACTAGTTTGATGGATGGTTGTTTCTCTCTTTGGGTTTGGTTGGGTACTTTGTAGGTGGTTTGAATGTTGGTTTTCTAGATGGTTGGTTGGTTTGAATAATGGTTGGTCAGCAAGTTGGAATATAGCTAACTTGATGCGACTTGTTTAGGCAAATGGATAGTTGGTTGAATGGATAGTTCATTTCCTTGTTTTGTTGCTTAATTTTGGGGGGGTTTTATTTCTCTCTTTTTCATTGATTGAATTCTTTGGACAATTTTCTTTTGGGGCTAATAATGACATTGGCATGCATCCCTACATGCTTAGCCTACATGTTGGTGATATGCAGGCACTAGATGAAACACAAATGTCCTGAGGTTATGCACACACGGTTTTATAAAGGGAATGGCCATATTTGCATTATATCTTACACCAAGAGTCACCTCTGTGTTGGAAGAGACCTNATGGATAGTTCATTTCCTTGTTTGGTTGCTTAATTGGTTGGTTTTATTGCTCTCTTTTTCATTGATTGAATTCTTTGAACAATTTTCTTTTGGGGCTAATAATGACATTGGCATGCATCCCTACATGCTTAGCCTACATGTTGGTGATATGCAGGCACTAGATGAAACACAAATGTCCTGAGGTTATGCACACACGGTTTTATAAAGGGAATGGCCATATTTGCATTATATCTTACACCAAGAGTCACCTCTGTGTTGGAAGAGACCTTTCAAGGAGCCCAACATGCAGAGTGGCCAAAGGGATGACGCATATCCCACCACACATGGATTATTGTTTCAAATTGAGAGTCCAAGCAATGTAGGGTGTTGTTTTGAGAATTTCTGAGAATAATTTGGCTCACCAATCCATCTAGCGTGCTAAAAGGTAGTTTTTAGCATCCATCTTTAAGATCATGATTTGATATAGAAATTTCTGCCTTCATGGATCAAAGAAGTATGGGTACACTATTTCACCAACTCCTCTAATTATGCCTTGGTTGTTGCTAGTGCATCACTCACGAGCTACATGAATTTAAATGTTGTCCATACATCCGTTTTCACTCTTTACTGTATTGATTTTATGTGTATTTCTCGATATGCACTCATAACACTTCAGTATTTTCTTACTTGAACCCTTATTCACAGCCACCCACACATATTTGCCCATTGTTCTATTCCATATGACACCCCAAGACCCACAAGAATATGGTTTTGGGGAGGAGAGAGATGCTTATCGCTTCACATACATGCCCAATGGTGGACAAATCACACACTCACTTTCTAGTGTGCTCACTTAGTGCGCTTAAACACCATACACCCACACCATGCACTCTACAATAAGTGCGGCCTGATAATGTACTCTCATATTTTCATATCTATCTCCCCTTACTCTCTTGCTTTCCCTCTCTCTCTCTCTCTCTCTCTCTCTATCTATCTCTCTTTCTGTGTCTCCCTCTATTTCTCTCTCTCTCTATCTTTCTCTCTCTCTCCCCCCTTGAATTCTCTCTCTCTATCTCTCTCTCTATCTCTCTCTATCTCTCTGTCTCTCTCTATCTCTATCTCCATATTTTTATTTCTATCTCTTTCTCCCTATCAATCTCTCTCTCTCTCTCTCTCTCTCTCTCTCCCTCTCTCTCTCTCTCTCTCTCTCTCTCTCT
>SZWC01004505.1:66257-87451 GCA_023375785.1 Penium margaritaceum | reverse complement strand
TCTCTCTCTCTCTCTCTCTCTCTCTCTCTCTCTCTCTCTCTCTCTCTCTCTCTCTCTCTCTCTCTCTCTCTCTCTCTCTCTCTCTCTCTCTCTATCTCTATCTCTCTCTCTATCTCTCTATCTCTCTCTCTCTCTCTCTCTATCTCCCCATAAAGTGTTTCCTTTTGGTAGTTTTACGTGATTTTTATGTGCTAAAAACGGGACAATACTATCTTGTCTGGATGATGACCTACATTTGTCTTGTTTGTTTATCCAAGATGTTTTTTGTGATTCCATACTTTTACTTCACAAATTTTTTCATCAAGGCTCATATGCTTATCGAATTGTCCAACTTAGCAGCCCATGAGGGGTCGTGTTATCGTCTTGCGACATCTTTTTTTGAATGTTGACAACCGTCAATCACTAAAGAATGAGAGCTTTGTCAATTTGATGGCGTTCCCATCGGAAGGTTGATGACTATGCTATCCTCTATGTAGGACCCCATACTACAAGAAATAGTGTGTATGGGCCAGTGTGTTCAATTTGCGTTACGAAGTGCACTTATCACACACTGAATGTGCAATTCGCTAGCGCACTCCTAAGGGAAATTTTGCGATTTCAGTGTCGTGCAAATGTCAAGGGTCTAAATTCATTCATGTCAGAAAGATGTCTGAAGATATGGCAATAAAGAACGCATCGTGTCCTGTTTTCAAGCAAGATGTAAATGCAGGCGAGGTTAGCTGCCAACAATACGAAGAATGCATTTCGCAAGTTTTTTAAAAATGTTCGCACATTGCTTATCAGCAACATAAGCTTTCATGTTAAAAAAAGTCTAGAACCCATAGATTCTACTTATCTGTGTTGAAAAATTTTCCTCATAATTCAACGAGCCCGAGCTTCTAAGCAGTAGTTTTCTCTCTATTTGTGCGGCTATAGATTGCAAACATATAGGTAGTGGATACATGTGGGAAATATTGCCTCAATGATGTCTGTTGTCATGTCTGGGAATACAATTGTGTAGAAAAATTCCAACGCTAAATATTCATAGACAATCGTTCAAAAAATCTCTTAATTGGAGAGAAACCAACATAAAAGCAAACCTCTAAGATCTAGCTGCCTTTGCAAAGGTCAGACGCGCCCCGCATGTTATTCGCCACCAAACCATAAACGGATTGGTTCTCCAACGGATCGAAACGTCTCAATGACCTGCGTTTGTGACCTACAATAATTTCAATGAAATCGCAAACCTTGATGGTTTACTTTATCATTGATATCGCAATAGAATGACTTTGTATAACCACCACAGCGCATTGAGTGCATGATAAGTGCACTTTCCCACTCATTTTGAGTGCACTCGCCACACGCACTATCCCCGTACACTATGGTGTCTCTTTCAACCACCTTGCAAGAACGAGTGACTTTTGAGGCTCACTAGTGGATAAAACGACAAAATTATCGTGGAAGTTCAGAAAAGATGGTCGTCATCAGGGAATAGATGACTGTCACTGTTTGAATGTGCAAGAAACATGTTCAAAAGATGGTCGATGCAATTGGCCAACGGTCACACGAGCTCACAACGAACAGTAGAATGACCCGGAAAGCAAGTTGAAGAAATGGGAACGGTGGCTAAGGATAAACATCGGAACAAAGCTATTATGAAATGAATAATTAGACATTAGTATGTCCAATAGGAATCCATTTTGGAGAGGCTATAATGGGCATTGAAAAAAATGTTTAAGCTCTTAAGATGTTTAAACATAGATTAATGAAATCTTATCACCACTTTTAAAGAGTTTCAGTACAACAAAATTTCTTTTGGCCGTAAAGAAAGGTTTGAATGAAAGGTATACAATAAATTCTGAACATAAAATTCAAAGTAATGCCAAGCCATGGAATAAGACAAAAGAAAGATTTTTCTACTTTTTCTAATATCATATGGAAATTACGGGGAATCTCCAGACACACAACAACCTCTTATGTCATGAAAATGTAAAATGCAAATGAGACAAGAATGTAGTACATGAAAACACTTGAATTTTGGTGTGCCGACAAAAGGCGGAAACACTGGAGGCAAACTAGTGCACAGAGTGCGATCTTTGTCAACATTTGTATGGTGACTAAGCGCACTTGCCATATACACTAGCCGTACGCACTGAGGTCCTCTCTAAGAAGAGAATAGTTTGGCCATATAGGACAAAAGGTCATATCATTTAGGACACATGAGACAAATTGACGCACTGAGTGCGCTCTTAGTGAACTTTTTTATGATGAGTGAAGCCACTTTCCACAAACACTAACCCCACACACTGAGGTTCCTCCCAAGAAGAGAATTCTTTAGCCATGTAGGACAAAAAAACACTCTTTTCATACACAAAGGAAGGAGTGTACATACGGGTGTAAAGCATTTCCTTCAAAGAGAGCACACTTAGGGTACACACTGATAAACCAGTGAATAAAATGGCCTCGATTGACCATACATCTTTCTTCAAGCATGTGTTTGATGAACCTTGATCCTATAGTAGAGGGTTTGAGTACTCGTTTCATGTTCTAATAATGGACGAGACGTTCCTCTGTAGCGAATACTTGTAAGTACTATACATCTCATCACACTTTGATGGCATGAACCACTTTGTGCGAATCTTCTAGGTGCTTGTGGCGGGTAAGGAAGGTGACAATAGAACCTCTATCTACAACGAGCTTTGATGTGTGTTGTTTACAATAGCATAGCAAGGAACAAGTTTCATCTATGATGGGGAATGTGGGGTGATCAATGTCATGATATTGTAGTTACCTAGACTTGTGCATGCATAGAGCCAAGGGTATCTAGTGAAAAAAATGGGCGATTAGTTTAGAGGTTTTGTCGAGGAATCCTTCTAGATCCTTATACACAAACGGAGTTAGATTGTCAGGTCTTGATGCTTAACGTTTAGAATACGAATGCATACACCTGCATGTTCGAAGATGATTTAGCAATTGAATGTAATACCTTGCGCAAATTCCAGGACCATACGTTTTTCCCAATATCCCATGGATGCCACTATTATTCAAACATAGGTAAGCTATAAAAAGTTTAGGATTTGGTAGGTATGCAAGTCTTTCCCTTTCCTTCCTTAGTGAAGGATCTACCCACTCATCGAAGGACTTCCTAGATGGCTTCATGAAGGTGCATCTACAAGGTTCTAACGCCTTGTATTAATTCCATATGGAGAACTCCTCACAACCATAAGCATGTCACGTGGGTATATTACACGTCTCAACTAAGACATGGTTGCTATTATTCCAAGTCTTTCTTTTACAATATAGCACTAGCTTGACTCCAATACATGAGCATACCACAATGGGGACTTTCACGAGTTTGAGATATTGTTCCACCATGCATGGACAAATCCAGTGCATCGTGGTAATAATCCTCAAAACTACACCCATCCAATCTTAACTTACATGAACATGTGTTTCATGTACCGTACAGCCAAGGGAAGCATTAGAATCTACACGTTGTGATACAAACTTCTAGGCTAATACCTAAACAAGGAGAAAAATGAGCGTGGTCGTCTACAAATTGTACATCAAATAACCATCACTATATGCCTCAACTATGGCCAACGAGTTCACTTTCACTACACATGTTGAAAAGAAACTATGTAGAATCCTTCAAAGGTTGGAGTTGCCGAGAAAATTTCATATGATGCTAGCATGGCTAGCCATGGTGAGATCATAAAGACTGATCATGAGTAGGGATGAACAGTGATCCGACTACCTTACTCTACAGTCAAATTTAGTGAAATCCACTCTAGTGTAGTCGGGCAAAGTTGAATCAATCTAATTCCAAGAAGTATTTTATTCTTGTTTATTCATGTCCAATAAACTTGTGTGAAATTAAAGAGAATGTATCCATTAGTTTGCTGTTCAGTTTCTTTAGCCTAGTAGTCCACATTTGCTTTTTGTGTGAATTCACNTGTGGGTGTGAGGGTGTCTATGTGTGTGTGTGTGTGTGTGTGTGTGTGTGTGAATGTGAGTGTGTGTGTGTGTGTGTGTTTATGTAGATATGTGTGTGAGTGTGTGTGTGTGTTTGTGTGTGTACTTGTGTGTGAGTGTGTGTGTGTATTTGTGTGTGAGTGTGTGTTTGTGTGTGTGTGTGTGTGTGTTTGTGTATGTATGTTATGTGTGTATGTGTCTGGATATGTGCCTAAGAGAAAGAGATAAAGAGATAGGGGTAGAAAGAGAGAGAGAGAGAGAGAGAGAGAGAGAGAGAGACAGAGACAGAGAAAGAGAGGGAGAGATAGATGGAGAGAGAGAGAGAGAGAAAGAGAAAGAGAGAGAGATGGAGAAAGAGAGAGAGAGGGAGAGAGAGAAAGAAAGAGAGAGAGAGAGAGAGAGAGAGAGAGAGTGAGAGTGAGAGAAAGAGAGGGAGAGAAATCCTCACACCTCAACATGATGTAATAGACGTGAAATAATGACATGAAGTGGTTCTATGCAAACGCAGGAATTCTCCCAAAAGTTGTTATTGAAACAACTATTGTGGTGTCATTCATAATAAAATTTTATCACATACTCAATTCCACATTCGTTTTGTTAGTCACCAAAAAACACATTCATTCTTTGACTCTATCACTCACTCACACTCTTAATAATTCTTTCACCCCCTCACTCTTTCCATTCACTCACTCACTCACTCATTCCCTCACTCACTCTCTCTCACTCATTCGCTCTTTCACTCATTCACTCACTGACTTTGAACTTCTTTAACTCACTTAGTCCCTCACTCACTCAATCACTCACTCACTCACTCACTCACTCACTGACTCTTTCCCTCCCTCACTTAAACATTCACTTACTTGCTCAATTTCCCCTCACTCTATTTATCACTCATAGGCTCACAAAGCCGCCTACTTAGTTATGAACACTCACTCTGTACCAAATGTAGGCACATGGTCAATCTTGATTCTCATATGTCAACATGGTAGAATTCTTCTAATAGCTCCAACTATGAATTTGGTTGTTTTTACAATTGGTACAAAAAACCAAGAGTTATTGCTTCATCTTGTTCTTGGGCAGCCATGTGTAGGCCATGAAATTAACTTGTTGGTTAATTTTCATTCCCATGACATGGAAATGACTACACAACTACATTTTTTGCCCTTTTCCAAACATGGTGTCATGGTTCCTTCAGTCACAAGACATGTGAAGTTTATGCTACAGACGGTGGTTCTCTTCATATTAGTTGGTAACCACATAATACCTGTATCTCCACCTTCTTTGCTCTTTGATTTTCACTTCATCATTCACAATGGCCAACTCGAATGTCCATTCTTGTATGAGTTGTGTTTGAGAAATTTCTCAGATTAATAAAGTACGTCTCTTCTCTCCCATATTTCCAAATTCTCAAGTATAGGATGCCACATTGTGAGCTACTAAACATGCCTTTTCACATCAAAAATTGGTGAAAGGATTACCTCATTCCCTGCAACACTCCACAATGATTGGACCAACTACCCAACATTCATAATTTTCTAGTTTCATTAGTTTATTGTACTTGTAGTGAATTTCTACTACTTAATCTGATGCCTTGTTATATTTATTCTCGAGCATATTCTTGAAGCAGTTCCACCGCATGCAAAAAGAATCTTAGGATGCTTACTTGGGTATTCTTTAGTTGTTTTCGGTTGTTATAGTTCTCTTGGAGGATAGGCTTTTCATCCTTCATTTACAAAATGGTATGTGCTTCCTCCATTTATTAGGCCCACTACCTCATCCTCACACACCCTCTCTCCTTGCTTGCAATATTTAAATCGTCAAACAAGTTGTGTAATGGGCACTCTATCATATTGTTACATATAGTTAGGAGAGTGTCTTGAGTTTCCATATAGAATTGTCACATAGTTTCTCTCGTTTTCATTTATTCATGAGATTACAATTGTACAGGTCAACATGGACGATACTTCCTTTTGTATGGTACGTAGAATTGGAACTATGAATTACATTTGTAGAATTGCAAAGAAAATACCAACACATGAATGGTGTCTTATATGTAGGTGATAAGTGGATGATTTAATGTAAGGCCATGTGATGTAGCGTCGAGAAACTCTATGAAGACATTTGCCACTTTTGCAAAATTTTATGTGTCTTTAGAGGGATGTTATCCCTTTCCATCATGATGATGTTAAACAATCTTGATGTTTTGTCTTTAAAACTAAGAGAACAATCATATTCATCACGTTTTTTACAGCACCATTGAAATGATTTTAAACAACACTAGATTCTCCTTGTTGGATGGGTTTTTTATGCAAACAATAATACTAACAAGGACCTAATATATTCAACATAATTTTTGCTCAAGGGTTGCAATGTTACTCTAGTGTGATTTTCACAAGATAACGCGACCTACCAAAAAAAGGCCCTCAACCCACTAGAGGATGTACAAGGGACTACAAAGTGAAGAAATGAAAAACAAAAGAAATGTTAGGCCTTCTGTAGAGGCTAGAGGGAAACAAGCATACGACATACTAAAGTCGGGGAAATAGAAGATACTTCTATTTTTGTTCACAACATTGGACATTCCTTTCCTTTGGAACGCCAAGGCAACACGACATTATGAATGGTTCTATAGAAATTTCAATTCCATCTTGANCCCTTTAATGAACCATGAGATGAAAAAGATAAAAATGAATATCGTCAAAAGCAAACCTCAAATGAATTTTTCATGGTGAATCCTACAGATTGCCTAATGTTTTGGTAATCAGCTCTACTGAAATAAGTATCCATTTTAGAAATATGCATTTTCCAAATATTTTCATTTGAAGTTTTGTTTTGTTACAAAATTTGACAAACATTCTTCATGTATTTTGTACTTTTGGAAAATCACATTTGATTGGAAACCAGGTTATGTTTGCCATATCACGTGAAGATTCTTTGATCAAACATCCTCCGGAATGGGTATTACAAAGGATAAGCCAAGGATGGCCACACTAAGAGCAACAAGTTGCAAGTGGAGAAGTTGTGATAGGTTTTATTGCAGTCACCAATCTTGAATGATGTGTACTGTGGTTGTTCTCTTTTTTGTGCCATTATGGATTTTTATAAAGCGATAAAAAGAGGGTGTTCCTATGAAACAAGTTGTTCAACCTTTGTAACAAAGGTAAAGGTCATCGTTGATTAGCATCATTGTCAAATTGGCCAATTGATTAGTTCGTGTGAAACTGGTTTCTAAGTAAAACAAGTGCTTCTATACTTGGAGCTTGGAACAAGGCATAGACTAGACATAATAATCCAAAGTTAACTATTATGTTACACTATCATTTCAAAGAAGAAACTACCATCATCGCAATTTGAACCCATCACATTGCTATTAGGAAATTCACAATGGAAGAAGCTCCGACATATTTGGCCTTGTATCTATAGGTAGATTGTTAATTGTTTCACGAAACACTGACGTAATTCAAGATCATTCCAAATCTAGAATTTTCTCGGTAATTTTTCTCTCCTAGTAGTCGATGAGGAAGGGATCAATTAATTTTTTTTCACTTGTTAGGCCCCACATAAGAGGGCAAAAGTATTCAAATTTCTACAACCAAGGAAAAGGTTTCATTTCTTTCCATACATGGGTTTCAACCCCTTTATATCCGACGTATAAAAATTGAAGGTTTCCATCCAACCCATTCTTCTTATTGATACTTAGTACATTGTAAATCCCCTAACTTCAAGCATGAAAGCGTGTAGTTTAAAGGGAAGGTGACGGGATTCCAACTAATCATAAAAATCATGAGAAAAAAGTATATTTCCTACCGTGGAAACATTGTACCATTTTGCAACCATTTGAAAAGTTAACATTGAAATGAAGATTGTATCTTCTTCATATTTCAAGTATCAAGATTATTTGATTTGTGTTTGAATTGTCTTTGTTCATTTTGCATTACCTACTTCACTTATTAATCATCAAGATGCATAATACTCTTGAAAAAAAAAATTCTTGATTTTTTTGTTTCATTTATGCTAGTGAATTTTTAAGCTCATACCGTGATAGTGTTTGTTTTTAATTATTTGATTTTAAGATAAAATATACCTCGTCCCACATTGCATGCATCATGATTGCAAGAATGTGAAAACTTAAAAATATTTTAAAATTTAAGATAACTTTGAGGATAACGATCATATCACTTTAGTTTTTTTTTAAGTTTATTGTATAAAATTTTAAATCATGTTCTTTTATGATACGTTATTCTTTGGAAAAGGAAAATTTATCGAACTATGGTATGATTATCATGGTTACATCCACATTTTCTTCATGGCTCAGGTGGAAAATTATTGAAGCTATTAGTTCGGGAATTTAGATGATAAATAGTTAGGATTGGTCTTTGGTCTTTGACGGAAAATTTGGCCTGGTGTAGCGAACATTGTTTTGGTATTTATAAGCTTAGTGTCCTGTTGGATGTTTGATGATCGCCCTTACATTGGATCAATTATGTTTAAAGCTTAATTGTGTTACCATGTCGGAGATGAATGTTCTTTTGGAAGATTGTGGCCGGTGGTTACAATCTTATCCATGATTGACTCAAAACTCTCTGTTGTCAATTTCATAACACTTTTTTCTACTGCGTGTGAGGTAGTGCCGAGGGTTCATATTTATGAAGGACCCGGGGGTTCCCTTCGTAGTTTGATCCATGCCGTGCGCGCGATGTGACGTATTGAATCTACTCATTGCGCTATAGCTGTTTGTATTATCCGGAATCTCGGACAAATGCTCTCAGTGTTCAATGCGAGAGTTACCGCGACGTCGCAAGTGAGGCGAGCCTATGGGGCCTGCTTCTACCTTCCAGATAAGGTCCGGAAACAATGGTGCGCATGGAAAACGCCGAAATGTGATCGGCAGATTGGTTTCGTGGTCTTGCTGAACTGCTGAAATAAGTAATTGGTTCACTTTATAGACGAAGGTAATGACACCCATTTCTACTTCAAACGCATTGGCACTTTCTACGCAGCGGTTGGAAACGTTTGTCCCCGTGAAATTCCAGAATGAAACAAACTGAGACTTCAACATCGATATACGGATCCCGATGTTTTTGTGGCTGAACCCGATTTATGTTGAGATCCGTGCGACCACCGTCCAGTTTGCAACCACTGGATCTTCACTTTGTCATGTGCTTGTACATAATANTCGTCGCATCGGCCGTGCCGTCCTCGAAATCTGTGCGACGTCCAGTTCAGCGTACTACTTCGCGTGTGCGACCACGGAAGTCGTACGTCCGGTGGTTGTCCTCCGGACGCTCGACCGCACGGTCGTGCGACGTAGTAAGGCTCACGTCGTGCGCCCGTAGGCAGCTGGAGGACGTCGCACGGTTGTGCGAGGACGTCGAAACGGACCTTTAAATTCAGGTCTATTCATGCGGACTGTCGCAACTATGGACAAGTGTGTCTATCCGTTCTTTGCTGAAGGATCGACGGTCTTGAAGACAAATGAGGACAAAGAGGAAGTATTCTACCATGTATCTTCCAAAAACAGGATAAGGCAGTAGTCGAGATTTCATAGGGGACAACATGCTCCCACTACTCAAGACATGCTGTCAACGGTGCATCCTAGTCGTTGTCTTGTATTGTTTGGTAATAAAAACTTCCTCGAAAGTTTACTAATCGATTCCCAAGCCACTTGGGCCGTGGATCCCACCTCTGTACTCGGTTCTCGAACAGGCCGCCCGTTCGGTCGCAGCAACGGCTGTCCTAAACATTTATTTGTCCTGCTTGTTCGGTTGCACCAGCAGGATGTTTCCAGATGTGGCCATGTATCTAATCCCCGGACAGAAAAAAACTGGCAAAAGGTTAAAATTCGCTACTTTCTCCTTCGAGCATGGGGGCGATGACTTTATGGCGAGCCCTGTCAAGGCCTGTACCATTCATGGATACGAGTGACATGCTGGCCATCCGCGTGACTTTGAGCATGAGAACATGTTGACCATCTCGATTACACGCCGCTACTTTAACAATTCGCCGTTCGATTTCAATCGAGCTCATGGTTTTCCCATTCATAATCTCGCCCCTTCAAAGCAGCATCTAACGATTCTACATTGGACATGGCGCTTTCTGGTGTGGACAAGCATTTGTTGCGATACATCGGTCAACAGATCTCATGCCGCACACATTGATGTTCGTATTCCTGACGCAGGCTTGGTTTCGCATGTTTAAACGGTGGATATGTGATTACGTATATCGGACTGTTCGTGTTTCACCCATATTTTAAAAGTCGATAAGCAAACTATTCACGTGATGCAAAACTCTTGGCGGTAGGATCTTTTTGACAAATTCAAGGCAAAACCGGACTCCTTGACTTTCCCTTCTCCTCCCAAGAAAGTATCAAGGTACCCTGGATTCGGAGACCAGCACCACCAAATCCCCTTTCACATTATTAGACATCACTCTGCTTCAGCTTTTCTTAAACCCTTGCCAACAACTTTATTTTTGAAAAATTATGAGGACCCATTGCCCCGCATGGTACATTGTCACGGTACAGAATACCCTTGGAGCTGAAGTTATGTACCCCGTCATGTCGAAGCGACTGTGCAAAAGTATTAGATAGTACTCAATGATTTAGGAACAATGATTTTACATTGAGATAACATTCTGTGTTCGTAAAATGGGCAATTTTATTGAATTACAATGTATGGACAGGGTACTTCGTTGTTATCCATCCGACTGCCGGGTGTCCTCAGATTACTTTGAGAAAAGTAAGCCTCAAGGGAACTAAAATCTTAACGCCAAGACGATCGGAGATCGAACTCTTTCACTTGGAGATCGAACATCCAGATCACTGTGCCACTTGTCCTCGTCGACTCTGCTCGACCTAGCAACAAAATGATTGTTGTGGAACGATAGAATCGAAGCCGTCGACGTTAAGATATGCGCACAATATGAATTTTCAGGTCAACGTAGTCTTGTACGCCGAAAGTTCTCGAGGGGAATGGCGGTGGTTGCGATATTTCGCTAACCATGGATTTCACACATACCCAAGCCCGGCACTCATCGATTTGCACTGCGACACGACCAGGCACCACAGATACTCCTGTCACGTCATGACCAACGGCCCTTGAAAATCATCAAGCTGATGCAAGAGCGAAACGGTTTCTACTGTTTTTGTTTCCACCCCAGTCGACAAACCTGATAGCCGACTGTCTCGGTCCAAAGTGACGCTCATTAAACGTCGGTGAAAGTAACAGCAAAGGGTGAACATGAACTATGGCCCGAGAAGAACGCAACTCTAGGAGGGTCCTGAAAACGAAGAAGATACCAATTACCCTCATCAACCCCGTCATCTGAACTATCAGCCCCATCCAGCCTCACCCGAGAACAAAAGGTCGCATTCGTCCCCTTCATCCAAATGATCAGTCTTATCCACCATTCATGGAATTAATTCGTCTCATCCAGTCACCTTTTTTCACTGTCGCTGCTTGAGGTGAAAATGGGCATACATTTCGAGATCGTCGGGACAGCAGCAATCTCACAGTGCATGTGCATTCAGGTTGTAACTCACCAGACATAAACGAGCCCTAAATCTTTATGAGTGGGTACTTCTGTCGATACACCAATAGCCCACCGCTTAGGGAAACCTCGACTTTGACTCCGACAATCGAGGGCAATTGGACCAAGTACTCTCGCCCCTTGAAGGTCCTTCTCGCACATTTTGACAACTTCGAACAATTTCAAGAATAATTGACAAAAGATTCACGACATTTCTCTCCACTTCTCGACGCATCGAGAAATATCAAAATTTATAAAGATGCAACTCGCATCGTCGCCATCGGTTTTTGAAGCTCCGCCTTGATTCCTTGGTGGATATTCTTGATCCGACCACTCAAGACACAACTTCGGACGCGTCGCTGGACAATCATCTCCGTCTCATTCGTAAATCAACAGTTATGAAGGTGCTAGATCATTTTGGCACCAGCCATCGAAGTACACTTGCCACTAGTTATAAAATGTTTGAGTATCCCGAATTCTCAAATCGTGTTATGCCTCGCAAATTCCACTTGTTCACCATCTACGCTCCACTCAGTATAACACTTGGTAACTGAGCAAAGCGGTGCTGGAGAAGCATCTGACTACTTTACCCATTCAGGGGACAACCTGACATAAGCTGTCAATGCATCTCACGCGTGAAGAGATCGATGACTTTGCAACCATGACGTGAAGCAAGAGAGCGCGGTGTCGACTTCGGCGATGGAAGAGCAGAACATGCCTATGCATGGACATACCCTGAAGCGGCTGCAAACGCTGGTGTGGCAGGCTATGCGGCAACTAGATCAACCATGACGGCTGCAACGACAAAACTGGTCCCGGATCCCACGGCGGCAGCCATGACAACTGTTGCTGCGACGACTGGTGGCACCAGCTGATACGCGCGGACAAACAAGGAACTGGCAAATCGTATCTCCGCGCTTGAGGGGATCAATAGCCACCTGCTCCAATAACTCAATGTCGCAATGGAGGCCCTTCACAACGCAAGTGCATGGGAGGAGGTGTTCGTTGAGAGAATCCTAAGATTCATGCGGCATCACCTGAACTGTTCGATCATGCAAATTCTAAAGGACCGACAATTTGGATGTGGCTCATGAACGTGGGCGTGTACTTCACCACTACTAGGCTCAACGATGATCAGAACAAAACTGTCCTCGCGGCCACGCTTCTGCGTGGCTTATCATTACCTTGCAATCTCACCTAAAGGCCATCCAACGCAAGCAAAGATTGGCGGGGCTTCATCTTCGGCCAACGACGCCTGTCTCATGTCACCGACTGTAGACGTTCTACCCTCGGAGTTCATCAACGCGCAATGGCGAGACGCGCAGATGCGACCGACCGACTGAAGTGAATTCTGGCATGCAATGCTTGTAGCTTTGGACGGCTGAAGGATAGTTCTGACGCTTAGTATAAGCTCTTGTGTCTTGGTCATCTGTCGTGCATGGCAGAGTACACGCGGAGATTCTGCAAGATCATCACTGGCGCAGACATCGCCCCGGACGAACTATGTTTTCACAATGACAACGGCCACAAACGAGTCATTTGGCGAGCGATTGCTGTTTTCGACATCAAGAACGATCTACCACGAATAATCTGAGCAGTAGAATGGATCCACAATGCCGACTACAACGCTCGAATCCAAGAATCATACGGCTGGCAACTCCTTATCACAATTGGTCTGGGAGCGGAAAAAGGCTAGTCGGGGGACTCTTCAACTCTGATGGAAGTGGACGCCTTCGACCAAAGAGATACACGTACCTACTACAACTGCGAAAAAGTCGAGCATATCGTTTGAAACTACCGAAACAAGCAGCAGGTCAAAAGAGAGGGAAGTCGCAACAAAATGAGTCAGGAAACGGCGAAGGACAAGATTGAAAGGCGCGACTCTTATCTGAGAGGAGCGATCTGCGCAAAATGATCCTCCATCTGAACGGTTCACGACGCTGTAGAGGGTTTGTGAGATTGTAAAGTTTGTCGAGGGGTACGAGGATGACCATTCAGAGATACTGCTAAGAGTGCAATCCCCAAGTTGCAAAAGTCGCATAATGATGCCAGCACTATTAGATGGAGGAGCCTCTCACAAGTTTGCAAGCGATGACATGGTTTGAAAGCTTGGTTTGCAAACCAAACGAGGGGTGTTTGAGGCAAAAACCGTCGATGGGAGACTACAGATATAGAGCCTCTGAGCACCACTACGACTACAAGTGGCAATGTCTACATGGAAGGAAACGACACCAAGCGACAACTTTCGGGCGTGGGGCGGAAGACAATAGCAGAAGCAGTAGAGGTGGAAGCAACAGAGGAAGTCGTAGTGAGCAAGACGGGACAACTAGTGCAGCCGATACTGCTTAACATGGCCAAGTACTGTACCCGACAAAGGGCTCATGTTTGGCTCATACATCTCGAGCGAATGGAGGAAGAAGATTAGGCATCAATTGACTCATTGGCCTCAGCACGCTCATCAGCCTCATCGGCCTCATCGGTTCATCAAAGTTCGCAATGGTTCCCGAGGTGTTCGTACCTCTCATGCGAGAGTTTGGAGACATCTTCCCCGACAACTCCCAGAAACCTTATTTCCCAAACGCGAAATCGACTATCGCATCGAACGAAAGCAGGATGGCCCATCCAAAATGGGGGGGGGGCTATTAAATGAGTGACCATGAACTGACCGAGCTGAAAAAGTAACCGGACGAGATGCTCGTTCAAGGGTTCATCTCCCCATCAACGTCACATTACGCTACACGAGTACTATTTGCAAAAAACAAAACTGGCAAAAAATGTATGCCCCTGGACTGTAGGGCATTGAAGGATGCTACCATCAAGAGCTACTACCCTCTTCCCCGTAAAGACGAAAATTTTGACCAAATCTGAGGAGCTGGAATTTTCACTAAAATTGATCTTTGTAGCGGTTATCTCCAGATCCACGTGGCACACGCCGAAATATGGAAGATGGCATTCCAAACACGCAACGAACATTTCAAGTTTAGGATTATGTCATTTGGACTCATGAATGCCCCGGCAACATTCATGGCAGCCATGAACGACATTTTTTGCCCGTACCTCGACAGTTTTAACGTGGTATATCTCCACGATATTCTTGTGCAAAGCCGCACCCCGGAGGAGCATTATAGACATCTCCAAAACATTCTCCAAGTTTTAAAAAGAGGGGAAAATTTCGGAACACTCTCGAAGTGGGACCTCGGTTGCCGCTCGATCGAGTTTTTGGGTCACGTCATCAACGGCAGGCGGATCACCATGGATTCTGAAAAAAAACGCAGTAGTCAGTGATTGGCCGACACCAACCAAGATCCGAGACGTCCAAGTTTTTCTCGGCTTCTGCAATTGCTACAGGCATTTTGTAATGGATTACACCCGAGTTCCAGCATCTCTCTGCACTCACTCGGAAGGAAAAAGAGTGACAATGGGGTGACAACAAACAAGAAGCATTTATCTCTTTGCAAAACGCTCTGACCTAAATGTTAACCCTATGATTAGCCGATCCAATGATCGATTACGTCATGGCTAAGGACAACTCCGACCAAGCCATCGGTGCACTTCTCCTACAAGACCACGGTAACTTATTTGTCGCAAAAGTTACGTGGACCGGGACTCAACTACGCTGTACACGAGAAGGAGATGCTGGCGTGCTATCTCCAATGCCACCGATGCATCGTACACACCGAATATCATGCACTAGAATTCTTGAAGACGCAGCCGAACCTCAATTGATATCAAACCCGATGGATGGAGCTCCTTGAATCTGGGTTTGACTACGATATTAAGTATCGATAAGGGAAAGCCAACCTCACAGACGCACTCAGCCGCCAACCAGAATTGATGGCTGAGGTAGTGACACTTAAACTACAGCAAGATCTGTATCTCAAGCAATTGTTCACATGTGGCTATGACCAGGATGGTGGATATGACAAGGCATAGTTCTAGTACGACATACCCTCTAGGTGGCAATGATTCACTTGCCAGGTAGTTGTTGCCCCAAACGACTAACCCCGTCGCATGCTGCTCGAGGAATGCCACGACACCCGTCCAGGTGGACATTTTGGAGAGGACAAGACGCTGAAGAAGCTGGCAAAGCACAACTGGTAGGACAAGATGCAAAGCGACGTGGTCAACTTCTGCTAATCATGTGACATGTGTCAACGACAAAATTCCCGTAGCACGCGGCCACCCAGACTTGTGCAGCCACTCCCTCTTCCGATGAATCCGTGGACCGTCATCTCCATGGTCTTCATCACTGGATTACCAGTCACACCTGGGGGACATAATGCAATCCTTGTGGTTGTCGACGTGCTTTCCAAAATGTCTCACTTTATTCGAACAACGACCACCGTCATCGCTGGAGGAACAACACGTTTGTTTCTAAAGAACAGTTAACTGTTACATGGCGTGCCAAGAACCATTACAAGCAATAGAGATGGTTGATTCACCAGTCGTTTTTTGCGCGAACTTCTGACCAATTACAGTGGTCGGATCTAGCTGTCAACGGCGTTCCACACTCAAATCGACGGCCAAACAAAGCGGACCAATCAGACCCTCAAAAAACTTCTTCAAGCATATTGCAAACCACACGAGACGGATTGGGAGGCAAAACTCCCAATTGCTAAAATCGCATACATCTTGGCAATATCCACCACAACAGGTAAAACTACATTCAAAGTGGTGTATGGAAAACTTTCCGCCACACCAGCTGGACATTACAACCAGAGTAACATTCTTGCAGATGATGTCCAACTCAGCAACTTGTTCACCATCTGGGATGAAACACGGATGAAACTCCCAAAGACACCAGCAGTGATGAAGCGAGCAAATGAATGACATCGCATCAATGATGTGTTCATCGATGGTGATAAGCTTCTCCTCAGTTCGGCAAACATCAAACTTCGTGGAGCCGACTGTTCGAATCTCAAACCTCGATGCTTGGGACCATTTGAGATCGAGCGCATCCAAGACACTATGCAACATCACTTGGATTTCCACATCAGCAGACTTGAGCACTACCAGGACCCCGGAGCGAACTTCCCCGGTAGGGATGTACCTCCCCTCCTGTACAAGTGGACGTGGAAACAAAGTACATCATCGAGGACATCCTCGGCCATCGACGACGTGGCAAAAGGACAGAATATATTGTGAATTGGCAGGGCTACGATGCCATGAATAACAGCTAGGAATCCTATGAAACCTCTGCGACGTTGATCGTATGATTGACAAATACTACCGCCGTTACCGGGCCACGTCCGTACGCTTGCCGGGATGTCGCTGCTAAAAGGGGTGGAAGTGCTACATACCAGATATACACGAGTCCCTGATCTTTCCGAGTCGGCATTTTTGTCACGACACAAATAACCCACCATGCAACAAGGTCTTGAATTTCACTTTGACAGTCGAGGACAATTCAACCAACTGCCCTCTTCCCTCGGTGATCCCTCTCGCACATTGTGACAACTTTGACCACTTTTGAGAATTATCGATAGAAGTGTCAGGACCTTTCGGTCGACTTCTCGATGCATCAAGAGATATCGTGATTTATAATGATGCTGTAGCGGGAGGGCCGGTTCGGCCCTCCCACCTCGCTGAAGCGAGGGGTGGTTGCACACCACCCCTCGCGTCAGTCAGGGCTGGCCGGCGGCCAGCACCTCGCTGGCCGCCGGCCAGCTCGCTGCCGGCCGGCTGGACAGCCGGCGGCCGGCCAAGTGACCGGCCGGCCACCAGCCTGCCAGCCACCAGTAGCCGATCGCGGCCTCAGCCCGATCGGCGGCTGAGAGGCCACGAGGGCCTCAAGGGCGAGGCCTCGTGGCCTCGTGCCCTCGCCCCCCCTTGCCCTCCTTGCAAACAAGCAAGAGAGGACGAGGGATAGGGGGAGCGAGGGTGAGGTCAAATTTGCTGGCACGAAATCGCCAGAGTGCCTCGCACGCGACGATTTCGTGCTAGAATGACAAAACAAAACTCGAAGTTCGTTTACGACGAACTTCGACATAAAACAAACGGAATAACTCGTGCAAACACACGAGTTCAAGGTAAAACCCCCCGGTTTGGGTCCCAAAACCAGGTGTTCTGGTTAAAAACGGAAATGGGCCTCCGAAGTCTCGAAACATTCAAGTCTCTCTGCTCTGGGTCGTTGATGACGATTGCCCCTCAGTCTTGCGAATGGGGAAAACCCCTGACGCGGACTGAGAACGCCATTCTGCGAACTCCGACGACGAGTTCAGAGCAGGAGCTGGAGACTCAGCCCGTTACAGTGGTTCTCAGAGCCAGACGACCCTCGCGACGAAGTGTTTGACGGAAACGGCGGCTACGTCAGATATTAAACGCGCCGACAGCTGCGAGCAGCAGCAGAAACGCCAGAAGGGACTACAGCATCCATACTTTACTGATTGAAGTGCCGTAAACTGCGTTGCAGAGCTGGAAAAAAATTCTACTTGGTGGAGCCACTTCTTTCCAGCCTCTCCACACTTCCAGGGGGCTAGGAGGATTTTTGTGGGACGGGTTGGGGAGTTCCCACCTCTAAAATCACAAAATCCTTCTCATTTTCAAGGCTCCTTCAAACTTCCTTCATCCAAAAAATTTGGACAGCGTCCCTTCCCAAGCTTAGGGACTCTCACGACCTGAGAGCACCCTAAAAGAAGGAGGGTGCCACCTTGGGGATTTTTGGCGGCTCCTCCAACGACGCCGGCTCAAGGAGGACGCCGCCAAGGGGTGCAAGACGCGCAAAGAAGACTCAAGAGGATACCAATGAAGACATGAAGACAAGAAGACAAGAACAAAAGTAGTCTTTTGTTCTAGACCTTGTACTTGCTTCTCTTCTTGCTCTTTGTCTTAGTTTTGTGAGCGGTACTCACACTACTTGTTACTCCCTTGTATTTTGATTTTCTGTTTTCCTAGATCCTAGTTGCTACCAAGTGCCGTGAGTCACGGCCTAGGAAGACTAGTTTCTAAACCCACGACCTTGTGCCGACGTGGCGGCCTAGGAAAATAGAAATATAAATTGAAATTGCCTCACCGATCGTGAGAGCAACGTTTTAGGAGGCGATTCCTCCTCGTTGTGGGGTGATCCTCACAACAACCTTCACGTGCTAGTTGCACGAGCGACGGGATGGCAAGTGCCGGACCGTCTAGGACCAACAAGGGCAAGGCGCTGATGGCCTCACCACGAGCTCTTGGCGGACTCCAAGTTTTGGGAGCCGCCGCCACGAGCACGGTTGCCAACCCAAAGGCAACCGTACCGCCAAGGGCAACCCTACCGCCGAAGGCAACCGACGCCAACCTCGGGGATACCGAGCAGCGTGCGGAGGAGAAAAGGGTACTTGACGAGCACGTCGACGCGCACGTGGGCGACCCCCACGTGACGGACGATGCCATGGAGGAGGATCTCTTGGAGGGATACCCCGACGAAGAGCACGACGTCTACGATGGCGAAGGCGACGAGGATCGCGACGATCGCCATCATCGTGCGACGAACTCAAGCCGATTGCTCAAGAAGGGCAAGATGCCCGCCGCATCACCTAAAGCTGCCGACGGCAGCGAGACTGCCAAGAGCAGCAAGGGCGTTGGAAGCAGCCACACGGGAAGTTCCCGCGAGAACGAGCCGAACGACGTCGCCGCGAAGACAATGCGCGATGACCGTTGTAGGCTCGCGGAGTTCGCTGCCGAGGCCGTAGGCCGACTCAAGATCACCACCGGTGGTAGAGATACGGCACCACTCGGAGGAATGGGGGCGGACCCTCCTTCCTACGATGCGGCCGCAATGGGGCAAGGTAGTGCCCACTCGAGCGTCGTCGCTGACGACAGTCTCCTCCGAAAGGTGGGACTCCTTGGAGACGTGTACGCGAACCGACCCTTTTGTAGTGGGTAAGGGTGCACGGACAACGCGAGGCCTTGGAGGTTATTGCCGATGCTCTGAAGACATCAGAGCTCAAGTTCGCGTTCGCCAACCTGCTGGCCCACGTCGGGCAGAGCATCACGGACCTTGACCGTGATCACCAGCTACAGCGCCTGGCCGCCCATGAGGCAAGCCCCGATGCAACGACCTCGACAAGGCTTTGCAGAGCGTGACCCAGGTGCAGATGCAGGAGCAAGCACAACGTGCCGCAGTTGCGGATGCCACTGCCGGTGGCAGCGACGACTTGCCTACCTCGACGACTTTGGGGTCGGTCATGAACACTTCCTTCCTCCACAGTGTGGAGATCTTCCGGAAGGGCGTGAATTTGACCGACTGGCTGAACCGCATGGAGCACGTTCTACGTGTCCACAAGGCTCCACTCAGCCAGTGGGGCGACCTTGCCACGATGCGGCTTGAAGACAAAGTCTTCAAGTATGTGGTCAAGGAGTGGACTGCACAGCAGCCGCACCTCGAGTGGCAGCCCATGCCGTGGGAGACTTTCTGCGCGATCATGCGCAAGAAGTGCACCCAACGTGAGGAGGCGCAGCGCGCCTTCCACAAGATCAAGGACTTCAGGCAACTGGGCAACTCGCTCAAATCCTACTTGAGCGAGTTCACCTCACTTGTGGAGGAAGCCACCGAGGGCGATGGAACTCAGACGTTCAAGTACCCGGAGTGCATGCTGCTGGAGTACTTGCGAAATGGTCTCACCAGCGAGAAGCTGAAGGACAAGACCACCACGACAGCCACTGGCCAAGCTTGGACAAGCTGGAGGGCGTTGCGCGACTACATGAGCGAAGTGCATTCGGTGAACCCAAAACACTACTTTGATGCACGACCGAAAGCGCGTGCACATCAGGGGCGCGACATGCGCGTGGACGCTGCAGGGGCTGGTGGGTCAGCCAGACAGCGAGGCGGGGCCAAGGGCAAGCAACTTACAAACCCGCGAGCCAAGAAGGCTGGTGGACAGAAGGGTCCCAACAACAAGCGCAACCGCGAGAATGACGAGCTGCAGGCGGCGCGTGAGCGTCGCAACGCAGCCTTCCGCAAAGGGCTCTGCCACAACTGCATGCAGCCGGGCCACTTTAGGGCTCAGTACCCTGAGGCTGCTGGTGGTGGTCAAGAGGCCGCGGCGCTAGCTGCGGCAGCAGCACCTCGTGGGGATGGTGCAGGAGGAGGCCGCGGACAAGGCCGTGGACAGGGTCCGGGTCGCGGCAATAGACCCGGCCGTGGTAACGGACAGGGCCGTGGGGTGGGTTTTCCCCATCCCTGAGTGACGTCTGTGGGGACCACTCTGGGATAAAACTGGATCACGAGTGTGAGTTCATGTTTTCTGACAAGGATGTTAAACAATTTGAGTTTTTGACGAGTTCAAATTTCTCTGTTGTCTTCTCCCCTCTCATTGAACCTCATTCTGCACTTGCTGATCAACATTGCCCACTAAATGTTACATCACCAGACGAGATGCATGACCGAACCTGCTTAGTGGTGACGACACCAACCACTGTGCAAGAGTTGTGTAACACAGTGATTGAAGCAAACGCCCTCAAAGCGATGAGCTCAATCATATTCGTAGTACCTTTAGTCGACGATTTCGACCCAGTGAATTTTAAAGACTGGAAGGTGCTGGCCGAATTCACATGTGCCCACAAGATGTGGACTCGAGTGGGTGAATCATGGGAGTTGCGATGCCCGTCATACAGATTCCGTGTTTATCACAAGCTCGGCTTACCGTCGTCGAGTCTGTTCACTCGGAAGAGTGGAGGCAACATGACGATGCAGTTCAAAGGACACCTAGCTGGTGCTCCCGTGAACGTACTTG
>SZWC01004505.1:6157-20839 GCA_023375785.1 Penium margaritaceum | reverse complement strand
CAGAAAGCGCTTTTCAGATGGCCTTAACAGTGAGTTTCCTTGCAAGGAAGTTGCCTGTTAAGTGAAAGGGCATGCGCTATGAAACAGTGCTTTGGCATGGTAGCTCCCAGGGCAGTGCATCATCGCCATGTTCTCAAACTTGATTGCCAGCAAAACCTCCTCTCGTCCTCCACATGTCGACGCTGGTGATGAGGTGGAAGATGGCGATGAAGATGACGACTCAAGGAATGATGTGGAGATGTCCAGCGTCTTCGGCGGCAGCGTTGGTGAAGATGATGACCTTGATGATGCCAGTGACTGAGAAGCGTGAGCAGAAGTCGATGACCTAAGCGAAGATGGCGAGATCACAGCTGGTGACCATGATGACGTCGGCGACAGGGAGGCATGCGGAGGTGAGGAAGACTTTTGAGAGGATGTCGAAGGCACGCACTGGATGTAGATGTCTTCGATTCTCAGCCCAGCACGGTCCATGCTTGCTGATAGCTCTTCTACATCTGCATGTGCCAGCAGCCATTGCAGGCAGGGGAAGGAGCATGCAAGGGCATGAGCGACACAGGAACAGACGGACGGAGGAGGGAACGGACAGTCGTGGATCCAGGGATCACAGTCAGTTCAGTCACGGTCTCAGAGCAATCACAGTCTTAGCGCCATCACAGTCTCGGTGCGCCTCGGCTGATGTGGTGAAGCAGTGGGAATGCACATGCGGCATATGGTGATATGCCCAGTGCAGTCTGCACTGGGCAGCCGCAATGCTGTGGCAGAGCATTACGAACTCCGTCGCATCACTTTGTGCGTCGTCCTTTTCGGAAGAAGAGAACCTGTGGCGAGGCCACAGGTCAAACGAGAGTCAAACGAAAGCACATCATCCCTCTCATCACAACGGCTCACCTTGCCAGTTTATGCACTCCGCCTCGACCTCCTGTGGACTCCATTCAGAAGGAGCTGCAGCAGCTGCAGGTCCAGCAGCAGCAGCAACGATGACAACAGGAGTAGGTGGAGGGTCGTTGTCGCTAGCATGGTTGCGGTGATTGCTGTGCAGCTGCTGAAAGATGGCACTGCTGACTGTCTTGTTGCCACTGCTGCCGCCGCCGCCGCCGCTCCCGATGCTGCTGCTGCTAGTGCTGCTGCTGCTGCTTCTCCGGGTGCTGCTAGAGCCGTCGTGGGCTGTGTTGACGCTACGGCAGTGGTTGGTGTGCGGGTCACCGGCGTTGGCCATTTGTGGACGGAGGAAGGAAGAAATGGGCGATCTTGTCGGTGGAGTGCTTGAGGGAAGAGAGGCGCTGACGGTGGGAGGAGGGCAGGAGGAGAGGGAGGAGGGCGGCGAAGCAAAGGCAAGAGACGAGCGAGAGGAGGAGAGGGAGCGTGCGGCGACAAGTGCGCCGATACCAAAGTGGTTCATTGTGGGGAAGGATTGGGGAGAGGCCGTAAAGCTGGCGGAAGAGTGCGGGGGAAAGTAGGTGACGCTCACAGGGCCTCTAGCCTCTGAGCGGTTGCAGCCCCCTCCCCCGCCTGAAGCCTGAGGAAGCAACGGCTGTGAGGGCACAAGTGCAGTGGACGGTCGAGTCAAGGGAAGCGTGGACCCGTGGGAGGAGGGGGCGACGTTCACATCGCGTGCACGAGAAGATTCTTGGTATGAGGCTGAGGCAGTGCAGTCCGAATGGGCACGGCACGTGCCATACTCCGTCGAAACACATCCAAGAGGAACAGGGTGAGCATGTGTAAGCCGAGAGCTTGAGGGAGGCGTCATGCTGCGGCGTGAAAAGAGGTTGTCGGAAGGCGACATGTGGCCGGCTTGTGCGCCTCCTGCCAATTTTGCATGGGAGCGCTGCTGGAGAGCGAACGGGTCCGATCCGCCTTCCTCACGGCCTCCTCCTCGCACCGCGACTGGGCTGCTGGAAGCGGCCCTGACGCGACTCGACATCGTGGACGGCGCGTCGTATGTAGAGGAGAATTGAGACGTCATTTCCATTCAGGGAGGGTGGGCGTGAATGTGTTGGCGGGGGTGTCGATAGACGCGATGGTGGGCGGGTCGCCCGGGGCGGCGCGAGCGCGAGCTGGTCGAAGTGCCTCCCGGTCCAGGCGTTGCGCCGATGGTGAGCAGTGTGCCCGGAGCAGAAGACAGCTCTCTTGTCTCGCGCAGCACAGCTCGCGTGCGGATATGTGTCGAGAGGCTCGACTCGACACGACTTGGAATTGATCGGCCTCTTCCGTTGCTAGCCGAGGCTGCACGAGGAATTCAGATGTACTTCGTCAGTTAATTCGATATGAGGGAAACGATGAATTGACTTCTTTGAATGTTTGACAAGACGCTTGTTAGCATTTTCTGCACGAGTGTCCATTGCGTTAAGATGCGTGGTAGCGATCCAGCGACATAGGAGACGACGTGGAGGGGAGCTAGTCGAGGCGCGGGATCCTAAACCTTTACGCGGTGCGCGCGTGGCCTTCTGGCGTCCATCCGCGCTGCGGTGTGACAATCCCAACCAGGCAGGCCTCCTGCCGTCCTTGAACAGTCCTACGGAACGAAAGGAAATGTGGGAAAGGGCTCAGCTCTTGCGAACTGTTAGGCGTTACTTGCTTGGTAACGGAGGAAAATTCACGGTGGAAACAAGAGCCACATCCATTCCCTTCCCACCCCAACCCGCCCCCTCCCCCTCCCCCTCCTCTAGACCCCGACAAGGATGACGCTTAGTAGGAAGGGACCATTAGTTCAGATCGGACTTCGGAAAGTAATGTCGCTAAGTAGAATGCCTAGAAAACTATTGTGGGCAAATCGAACATACCCAGTTTTCGGAACTATACTATACATTCATCCTTTATCGAGCAAACCAAAACCTACCTACCAATCGGTACTACCGCCACGCCACAAACAAAGAAAAAATGCAAAAGGGCACGGAGAGGCCACAAGTCATGCGTGGACAACACATGGCGTCCGGTGCCCACCGCTACTATCACCAAATCCTTCGTTGAAGGATTTTTCACACTAGCAAGGGCGGATATGTCAAGAGTTTGAGGGGAGATTGACAATCCCCATGCATTGAAAGGGAACCTATTAAGACCCACAACCGCGGTCCCCAACAAGAGCCCGTATATAACTAAAACGTTCAAACCCTAAAAACAATTCTAAGGAAGGGTTTGATTCACGTGTAGGTCTTGAATGAATGGATTGCGTGTACAAAAAACACACTACAAAAACATAAGAAGGGTGTTTTTGCTCAATTGCAAGGAAGCAATGTCCCCATGCAATTTTTTTCTTTCTCACTTGTCAACGCATGCCGCGGGCAAGCATGATTCATGACTGGGATTTCCAAGATTATTTATCTTGTGCTAGGAAGTTGAGAGTAAGACTTCGTTTAATGACTATCCGAATTATTTGCACAAAAACTATTAACATTCACCTGAAGCCCTCACCAAGTTATTTCCTTCTCTTCTTTGTGGCTTGGATAACCTTACTAGTGAGGGCACCTATGCTACACCCTTAAAGCCCAGGAGGCACATCAGTGGCGAGAACACTCAGTCAACACTTTTGTTGTATGTGATTTTGGTCACACCATTTAAGTTCCCACAAGACCCTAGCTCTATGGATTCTCTGGGGGTCTAACCCACTAACCTTCAGCCTTAATTGTATACTTGCTGAAGGTCATAGCCCTAAGGTTGGGGTTCTCGTTGTAGGTTTTACCTTATACCCATAAACACTCATCCCCACTCATGTGTTAGTCTTGTTAAACTATAAAGGCTTCATCTTGAGGTGTAGACAAAGATGTAGTGGTGTGATCCTTTGTCTGAATTACAAAGTTTTATATGAATATTTAATAATTTTAGCATTTGATTCATTTTTTTATAACATGGTTTATATAGTTGTATCAAATGAATGTTCAGTTTTCCTGTGAAGGTCTGAGTGATGTTAAACACGGAGAAAGCACTTACATCTCTTAGTGCTACTATTTTTGTCATGGATATTTGACATAAGTATGTCTAGATATCTCATAAGGTAATTTCTTGTACTACTTGCCACTACTATAAGTTCAGGTGTGCATCTTCAAATATGAAGACAATGTCCATTGTTTGATTCTACAACAAAATCAAATTCTATTTGGGTATTTGTCTAATGAGTTGTGAATTCTTAACACTGTTCACAAATGTCTTGTATATCTTCACTTTGTAAAAGAAAAGGCGAGCTTATGTTTTCAATACGATGTGGTACGAATCTCTCCAGCATACATCCGTGATACAAATGAGGATTTTGCAAAGGATGTCTTGCATTTTGCACGTAGAAGCTTAAATGTGAGGATGGTTTTAAGTGCTTTACTGTACATAACCGTGCGACCATTTGTGGCACAAAAGATTTTGTTATTGGTTTAATTCGTGTTTTGTTCTTTAAAAAGTTCTATATGACCATTATTTTTTGTCTTTTACATAGCTCAATTCTCTATGATAATAGACAAGGGTAATATAATTCCCCACACAGAAAAAACTTCTATATGGACACACGTTAAAATGATCAGATCACGAGTGAGGACACATCAAAATCCCTTAGCATGGTAAACGAGGATGGGAAGGACAAGAAAGGTGATTGCTATGTACCCGTATCCATTTCATTGAAGATGATCAATGAACTCTTGTGGTCAACGACCGTATGATGCTCTACACCATCATCCATGTTCACATTCTTTGTCTTTATTTTTCTTAAGATGCTCTCAATCCAATCTTCTACAACAAATTGCCTTAATTTCTCAACATCGTTCTTTTATTATATGCTCTTTTCATATGCGATGAGAGACAACTATTACTAAAGGATGTTTTCAAGTTGATATTCTCCCTTAAGAAAACTGTTTTCTAATTTGTCTAGTCAAAAATACTTTTCATTGGTTTGGCACAAACTGATGAAATGCAAAACATTTTGAGAATAACTCTTTTGTTAACTAAGATGGTGGGTATTCACGTTTGTATCTTAGCTAAAGTTTCTAGGGTTGGGGCTCATAAGCCAGTGTGATGGATAATTTTTGAATGAGATAGTGGTTAATATTGATGTGTGTGGGTAGTTTAAAAGTTAATTTATGCCAAAGGAGAGTTGCTTCCTTCCTTTGTTTGGGTACTTTAGAACATATGGAGGTGGTATGAGTATCATGGTCAAGCATTATGACCACAACCCGATGTGGACTAGTGGATTCTTGGTGAACCTCTTAATCAGGTGCATTACTGTCGAGATAACCAAAATATATGACTAGCTTCCCTTTTAACACCTTTATTCAAGCCACGTCTTTCCTCATACCTTGATTTAAGTGTCTTTACAGGTTACAATTCGGTTTCATCAAAACTGTGGTTTCATTTCCGTATGATCCAATGCCTACACACAATGTAACTATTCGGATGGATTTAGATTTTCATCTTTACATGCATTGATTAAGAGGATCGATTGCAATGATGAAAAAAAATTAAGAATATAAGACATACTTAACTAGAATTTTCACTATCTAAATCTATGGTTTTAAGTTACCATCAAGAAGGAAGTTTCTCCTTAAGTTCTGAAGGGTGGCTTAATCAATCTGATATAGGTTGGAGGGCTGCCCATGCTTTCTTAAAATCCTTAAAAAAAAGTTGATGTTTAACTTGGTGTGTTTAATCCACCGTTTCATGTCAAAAATCAGAATCTTAAGTCTTTTATATTCCATCATCTTCCCTACACACTAATGATGTACGTAAGAGCATTGTGAATTGTACTACCTAGGACTTTTGCAAACATGTAGTCAATGTTGTGTAATGAGACAACGCAATAGATTCTTGTGTCTATTGTCACCCCATTCTTCAAGAGTGGACGACTCACATAATCTATGAACTCAATGATATATTTTGCTTCATCAAAGGAAACATCAAATGCGATGAAAAGGTTTGACTAAACCTTCTTAGATTCAATCAGAAAAATACTGCTAGCATCCCATGTAGACTTAAAGCTTTGTTTTCAACCATTCAAAAGATACCATTTTTAATCTCCTCAATGTTAAGGTTGGCTTGTGAAGCTTGTGAGAATTAGTTGAGACATTTTTTAGGGGTTAGATTTCTAGGGAGTACCAAGTTAATTACAATTCAACGAACCACTTTAAATGGCCTTCACATCCACCAACCAACATCAGATGAAACAAAACAAACATTTAAAGCCGCACCTACGTAAAGAGACTCAATGGGGTGCCATAAAGAATAGGAAGCAAAAATCTACATACAAAGCATGAAAACATTATCGAAATTGATGAAAAAACACAAATGAATTTGTGATATTTTCATCAATCCAATGATAAAAAAATTGTAAGATGAATTTCGGATCAATTTGCTTTAATCAAAACTATACTCAACATGTTGATCTTTTCAACACATTTTTCATCACATGTAGCTGAAACATAGACTGAATTTTATATTTAATGCAAACACAATGACAAATAATGCTTCAATCTCTCTAATGTGCCAAATGAAACAAGGAAAAAATAAAACGAATTCAGTTATATAGTTCATAAAAAATGCTATTTTCATCTCGTTGCCACTTATAATATCATTGGAAATATGGATGGTAAACGTTTGTTAAATGAATAATATTACGTCCATAAAATAAAGAAAATCGTTTCATATAATCGAAAAAAATCAAATTTCCCTACAAAACGAAATCACATTCCTTTCATCATTTACACTTCTGCTCAATTATAAGCAACGAGGTGGATACATGTATTATGATATGAATTAAAATCACCCCGATTACCTTCAAATTGTTTCATAGCATTACAAAACAATCTTATGAATAAAATAATGTCAAATTAAAATCACCCTGATTATCTTCATGTAATTCAAGAAAAGGAAGAAACATTATAAGTTTTCGATTTGCATAACTACTTTAATGTATTTCCACATTCCATAAGTCATTTTGATACCATGTTTTCAAAATGAATTGACGTTTCTTTATCAAAATACCAATGGATTAGTAGATTAACATTAAAAACTTTCATTTCAGCTATATGAATATAAGATAAATCATTATTGAAATTAAATCATTTCATAATTTTTTCTAATTGATTCAAATAAAATTGTTATTATAATTTTCATCAATTCATGATTCATTAAATAACTTTTATACACTAATTCTCTTATTCTACCTTCGCGTATAGAAAATGATTATCCACATCCATTACGTGTATGTGCCACACACGGTATACATTGTTTGTAATCTATACATGACCACATGAAAACTAGTTAACATTTTCATACTCTAACTTAAATTCAATTATTTCAATGGAAGCATAGTATTTTCTTAGAATATGTGAGTCAAACTTGTCTATAATACGAAAAACACAATAGTAATTCTAACACATGAGTTTTTTTATATCTTTAAAATTATATAGCAAATAACCCCTCTATATCAAATGCGTAAATCTCATTCTAGTCCTCCTAAATGGCTTCATACCACAAGTGTGCATTTTGAAATCTCATCGACTACCCATGTATCTTTGGAACAAGCTGTGATGACTTATCCTTAATCCCTTGTCACCAACTCATTGGAACCATCGATTGTGGTGGAAGGCTTTCCTAATCTTTAACATGATGCACATGTGTGTTGATAACTTCTTAATTATAAAATTTGGCTTGCGATCCTCTTCAACTACGCTTTGAACATGCTAAGTATCTTTGTTATTTGACACAACATTGTTTTCTTGCTCAAAGATCAAATGCATAAACGGTGCCATTAGTCGTAGATCTCTACATATCTCTGTGGAGCAAGAGGTTAATTACTCAGCTACTCATGAAATTGAGTGGACATAAATAAGAGGCTACAAAAGTGCTATTGGTTTCAATGACTTTCAATATGCCAATGATGATGATGGTGGTGATAGTACCTGTGATGGCGATGGTGCTCATAATGGAGATAGTTAAGATGGTGTAAAATTTTCTTATGGTTTTCACACAATTGCAAAACTTCATGCATGTTTCCATATCCCACGTATGATGTTTTCAATGTAGGATCATGATAAGGGGGATGGTCTACGTACCAAGATGACAAAGATAGCGCAAGCAAGCACAAATGTCATGTTGTTAATGCCTAGTGCGGAAATTCCTTGGTTCCATGAGGGCTTCTATAATCAACTTGTTGCGCGTGCCATAAACTACATTGCGCCTATTTGAACGTGAAAACATGATATAATCTGGTCTACACACACCTCAATCTAACTTGCCTTGGCAATTTTTCCATTCTTTAGATCAAAAACCATTCTTTTCATCTATAACTTGGCCTGATGAAGAAACACAACCTTCCAAGAACATCAAACATTTGGGTCTCATTGTTTGGATATCTCCAATACCATACAACACTACTCCTTAATTAAAGTATGCATTTCTCAACTTCATCATTACAGCGCATTTACCATGAATTAATAACGTGTTTCTTATGTTTTCAAGGGGGCGTTCTTGTACCCAAAGGCGGATTTCATAGCCGCAACCCATGAGCAGCTTGGAAAACTAATATAAGCATGATATTTTGCTTTACATAAAGCATTTTGGTGTCAATGATTTACATCTCTATTCTCTTAAGTGTTCGTCTAGGTCCCATTTTATGTTTAAAGCCTTTACTCATTAAGAAATTCTCAAACTTTTAAACTCATTACCTTTATTGCTACAGAGAATGTATGTTGAGTGCTCACATTCATGTTATTTTTATGAAATGAAATCATTTTTTTGTTTATTGTATGGCCTTTATCTTTCAGAAACAACACTATGCCGTCAATGTGTAATCATAAATTACACTAAACTCATGTTTCACTTACGGGTATGGATGTTTCATGTTTATGGCCGAACGTCGTTGTTTTGGTGAGAATCAACAAGAAACATTACGTATACCTCTTTTCATGATGGGAAAAGGGTTGCTCTCTTCTTTTCCTACTCATGGGGAAAACAGGGATGTGATGTTTAAAGTGTTCATATCATCTTAACATTAATTCCATTAATTGAAAGTTCTAGGGTGAAATCTCCAAGGGATAAGAATCTAGTGTGAGCAATGAATTCATGCAAGATAAGTATGGTTTTGTTGCGGAGCTTTGCGTAGAGGTGAGTATAGGTGTGTTGATGAGGTATAAGCTATAGAAGTGATAAATTGTACAAATAACTTACAAGTGCGTGCCAAACATTTACTATACAACCTCAATAAATTCTACAAAAATCAATCACCTCTAAGCTATGAAAACATCCCCGAAGACCATAACTTTAGCTACTTGATGGGTTCTTCCTCATCATTGGAGAAAAACATTCTTCTTGAATCACATCTCACTTTGTTCTCTTGGACAACAAACTATTCGACACCCTTTATGAGGTTGGATTCTTTGTAAAATTCAAAAACATCATAAGAAGTTTCATCACACAGAGAATAATTCATGATAGATGTACCCACATGTGTGTCAAAGTGCGACCACTAATACAACTACCAATGTGGCAAGTGTTAGGAATTCCTCATCTCAAGAAAGATGGAAAGGTTGCTCTTCATATCTGCTTTATGTATGTGAATTGCAAACGAAAAAAAATAGAAAAAGGCTGTTTGATTTGGCATCAATATGATTATAGATTTTTGTGGATTACGTGATCTCACCATGGTGTTATTTTTAATTATCTTTGCGTCCTATTTTAATGATAGCTTATGGAATATTCTGAGCAATTTGAGAAAAACTTATCTATTATTCATTGTAAGGCAAAGGGAACAGAGGAAAGGGTGAGTAATGTAACATACACAGCATAACAAATACTTATATATTATTCATTGTAATAATTCTTGTTTCAATTTTAATAAACTCTTAAAATTTTCCCAAAATGGCGTCCTTAGTTTTCGAAGAACGATGGACGTATAAAAACTTCATATTGTTCTTTCTTTCAATTCAAAGGAAACATCTTGGAACCAAATTCAAAGGAAGTGCACTATCACAAATTAGAATCCCTCACATCACTCCTTTGTTTATTTTACATTGTGAGGATCTTGTATGTAAAGCTTATGACTCATGGAATACATCGGCCTATGCTTTTTGGTCTAATGTAATGCTTCATGATTGTACGTTGAATTCTTGGAGTAATGTTCATAAAGCCAAAAATAAGTAAGGTATTTTTATTCTTCATTGTTTCACTTTGGAGTTTGGGATTTACCTTTTATTAGGTGTTAAGTGGATTTTTTGCAATGGCTATCAAAGAAAATTTTATGCGAACCTCTAATGTATTGAATAAATTAGTTTCAAGGTCAAAAATTAATTTTACAAAGTTTTAAATCGATGAAAAAAGTCTTGCTTTCATGAGTGGTTCTATTCGGAATAAACTTTTTGGTAAGTTATTATCACGTTTAATGAAAAACGTTTATTATCAATTTAACTTGAGTCATGGTGTTTTTGAATGGAGTTTTAAACAATCACGATTCTCTGATTTTGTTTTGAAATCACATCATTGCACAAAGGTACAAAAGAAGAGACAAAGAGTGGAAGTTGTACTAAGTTACTAGACATTATCCCATTCATAAGGTAATTTTATTAATTATTCTTATGATAATTATATTAATTTTCGAATCCATCCATTTTCCTCTACTCTAGATGGGGCTATACTTAATCTAGTTAGATGTTTTTGCTCTTCAATCGGATGATACGTTCTTTGGCTTATCCATTTCACTTATCTGTTTTTGTCCATGATTTTTTTCTAACACCCTTAGAATGAAATGATTGTGACGGTAATAGATAAAAAGATCAAGTTTTAGTAAGCCATGAGTAGATGGCCTTTGTTCTTGAAAGTCTCACATCATAGCCCACTTTTCCAAAATGGTGGTTGTTATTATGTGGATTTTTCGAGTCATTTTATTTCACCTATCACATTGGTTTCTTTAGCTTCTAATTTTGTTTAGTAAAGCTCAAGTGGTTCATTCAATAAAGTTTGATTTATCAAAGTGCATGATGGATTCATCATGAGGTATTCTAGATACATATATGTTACAACGACCACACCAAATTCAATTTAGTGTCATTGAAGGTTTTCATTCTCAGTTTTATTAAATTGAGATAGATCTTTGTTTTTCCCGTGATATTGGAGGGAACGTGTGTAATCTAAACTTTTTTGTAAGATTTCGTCTCAGAGTCATTGTGAAAATGAATGCGTGAGTTGAAAATTAGTCTTAAAATCCTAGGAGTTTTTTTGTCGTTTCTTTCAAGATGTTGTTAATTTTTTACCTTATATTTTATGAGTTTTCTAGAAGAACACGATATCAACCATTGTTTTTTAACACAAATCATGAACAATAATCATTTTTAACTCGCTTTATGCTCGTTTCTCACCAATATTTTTGACTGTTTTAGGTTGGTTTATTCATTCTATATTTAGTTTCAATCATTAATCATTTCTTTTGAGACGATAAATTCAATTGAAAACATCATTCTTCGGACATCTTAGCATTAGTCTGCATATATGTTTTACAAAATTAAATCAATCAAAGAATTTTAGAATACATCTTTTCTTCTTGACTTCTTTCCACGATGTTCAAATTCAAGTTTTCATATTGATATAAAATAAGTAAAATTAATTATAGGGCTTTTGGTTTATGAAGTCTTTAGCAAGATTGTCAAAACTTTCTCATTCGTGCTATTCAATTCTTTCCAATGACGCTTAAAATGGATTCCTCTTTTCGTAGCTGATAGAAATTGCGATTTAATCCTATAAGAATCCTGGCCAAGAACAATGATTTGGACCATGTGGTAGGCGGCCTTAAATAGTCATCAATTCTAGTGTTATGCCTTCTTAAACTCTTTTTGGAATTGATTTTTTGCCATGAGACCCCACCGGCTTATTATGTTATAATATCTCATGGTGGTTAACCGTCTATTTGGTGAAAAATCTGTTTTTGTTTATCATATTGATTTGTAATATCGGATAGATGTTATACCCTATTTGTGGAATCGCTATCAGTTGACTTGTGCATCGAAACACTTCGAGTTCAAATTTTGTCTAATTTTATATTTTCTTCATATTTGCCCTTTGCATCTCAATCATGTTGGTCAGCCGCTTATACTTCTCCTGAAACTTCCCTACCTTGCTTCATATAGGTCTGAGGTTTTGTCGAATGTGCTCCCACCCCTCATCGCTTGGTTTCAACGATAAACGAGTAGATGTGGTGAACTAATCAGACCGCCAGGGCATCTGATTACTGAATCTGTGTTTGGTAAGGTGTCCATGGCCGCTTAATAGGAAAGCCGTGTCGCTACCAGCTCGCGAGGATACCAGAGTGAAAAACGAAACGCGGCCGGGGTAGAGAGTTGTAGATAGTTGTACCGCGAGGGTGCCAGAGCGAAAACTCATTGTTAGAACTAAGGAAACTTCTAACGTCTGGCAACATCCACGTTGCTTTAGAACGACTGAAATGATTACGAAACGAACTCCAAACACTTCTGGGAGTTGATTCAGTTGAGGACACGCCAGTCAGCAGCCCTGGGAGCTTTGAGATTTACCCGGACAGCAGAGTCGTTGTTTGTGACGTGCTGGGAATCGGACGACTCTTTCGAAGCGGCCGGATATTCGGCAACCATTTGTCGCTCACAAACAGACGTCGGTTCTAGTTGACCAGCGACTTTCTTTCCAGCCCATGGAAAGCAAAAGTACAAAATGGAGCCGGATAAAACCACGAGTTTGGTTGACAATCACTCTTTTCCTGCCGTCGTTTTCGAACAGTTGACAAACCAATTAGTTGTTCGGTCTTCCGCTGCCAGTACACAATTATGTGTCATTCCCTCGAAGCAGGACGACTCCATGAAATATCAACAGGGTCAATGCTACTCCCACAGGCCCGCGAAATGTGCGGCTGACTTAGGCCATGAGCATAATCCCTACCTAGGTCCATTTCCAAAATGAACTTTTTGGGTTACAAAGGAACCCCATTGTTTTCATTTGGGTATCCCAACAGAAAAATGTTAGAAAAATAACCCAAAAGAAAATTTAAATGTAAATCGCACTAAAGAATTGAATCTTCAACAAGTGTAATATAAAAACAATTTCAACGACCTCCAAATACAAGTGATCCTTATGAAATGCCCAAACTGTGTAATTCTTCAATAAAATTCTGTTTTCTCACTTGTAAAATGAACTATATGGCTTAACCTTCATTAAAAAATCCATCATTACTTCGTAGAAACCATCATTCATGCCTCTCATGTTGTGCTGCTATCAACAAATGGAACCAAATTCACGACATTTCTATACACACAATAAGTGAAAAATCTAAGTGTTTACTTTGTATGACCATGTTTCCTATAGTTAAACATTCNTTTTCCTGCCGTCGTTTTCGAACAGTTGACAAACCAATTAGTTGTTCGGTCTTCCGCTGCCAGTACACAATTATGTGTCATTCCCTCGAAGCAGGACGACTCCATGAAATATCAACAGGGTCAATGCTACTCCCACAGGCCCGCGAAATGTGCGGCTGACTTAGGCCATGAGCATAATCCCTACCTAGGTCCATTTCCAAAATGAACTTTTTGGGTTACATAGGAACCCCATTGCTTTCATTTGGGTATCCCAACAGAAAAATGTTAGAAAAATAACCCAAAAGAAAATTTAAATTTAAATCGCACTAAAGAATTGAATCTTCAACAAGTGTAATATAAAAACAATTTCAACGACCTCCAAATACAAGTGATCCTTATGAAATGCCCAAACTGTGTAATTCTTCAATAAAATTCTGTTTTCTCACTTGTAAAATGAACTATATGGGTTAACATTCATTAAAAAATCCATCATTAATTCGTAGAAACCATCATTCATGCCTCTCATGTTGTGCTGCTATCAACAAATGGAACCAAATTCACGACATTTCTATACACACAATAAGTGAAAAATCTAAGTGTTTAGTTTGTATGACCATGTTTCCTATAGTTAAACATTCTTAAAAGTGAAAATTCTACTTCGAACATCACAATTCCCCCAATCTATGTAAATGTGAGACACCAACTCCAAGGAGTCCAGGCATGCTCAAGGCACGGCTAGTCCTCAAAAGCAGGACACACATGGACATAGGTTGTAAAACATGTTATTCTTCGCAAAAAGTTTCACAATATTTATGCAAAGAGATTGGTGAAAAGAACATTTCATAGTTCGTATACACTGCGGGATTGGACCCTTTTTCTGGGAGCCGGACTACCTCGGAGCATATTTTGAACCATGAATGTACAAGACACCTTTCTTCTCACATAAATGAGAAAAAACAATTTGTATGCCAAATACATACGCACTCACACTTACACGAATGCAGAAGCACGCACGCACACAAGCATATGCATGCTCACACATGCACATACACTGATCCTCCCTCTACATGGAGTTCTCCCGTCTTCCCTCCACTTCTAAACAACCTCCCTTCCACATGCAACTCATCATCACACTAGGAGACTTTTCTAACACGTCAAAGATATCGGTCTTGGTATCCGATTTTGGGTCTTCACCTTTCAGTTTTCAGCCTTTGGCCTTCAACCCCAGAGTCAAACATTTTTTTCTTGTGTCTTCGGTCTTCACAATTCGGTCTTCCGTCTTCCGTCTTCGGTCATCCGTAGTCAGTCCACCTGCATTCTCCTAAGACATCACATCACATCACATGAAAAAACATCACTCAACATCACATCATCTCACATTGCAATGTAACACATAACACGC